>JAUEJK010219738.1:0-10405 GCA_032274865.1 Eryngium alpinum
TATATATATATATATATATATACAGAGAGAGAGAGAGAGAGAGTCAAGTTCTAGGAAGAACTCTATAAAGAGAGAACTATGGAACTATGTATTCTGAACGTTAGATTTAAAGAATTGATCAAAGACTGATATTAAAAATTTCAAAATAAAATATCTAAAATTTATTATTTAATAATCATTATTGATTGCATACACCTTAAAAATAGTAATTGAATTTGTTTCCATAATTATTAATTTGAAAAAAAATCAGTTACTAAACGAACCCAATTTAGATGAAATTAGGGTAACAGATCGATGAGAAAAATTGAGGAGAAAACTCATACCAAATTAAGATAACAGATCGTGGAGAATTATTCAAATCAAATCGCAGTATGAATACAAGGGCTTCAATCTCAAAATTAATCTAAATCCTATTTTGGATTATGAATAAGCAAGTGATATACATACATCATTGGTATCGTTCGATACAGGTCTCCCTCAGATAAGTTTCCGATCACAGAGTTATCTTGTTGCTCAATAATATCAAACTTGAGTAAACATAACACTAAGAAACCTTCATAGAATTTAGAGTGATAAGGGATGTGAAAGTATAAGTTATGAGTTTCTTTAAATGTTTAATGTTCTAGTTATATCTTTACTGATGGATCCTCTCTATGGATTTGGTAATTTTGTTTGGTATCAATTGTTGAGTTTGGTCCTTTATATTATTACTTGTAATTGGGGCTTGTGTAAACTTATTGAAACATCATTCTTTCATAAGTTCGGTGATCATTCTAGTACTTATTTTATAATACATGAAGTATGACCTTAACATTGTTCTATTTTACAATACAGTTGTATATATTCTAATGAATGTTTTAGTGCAAGTTTGACTAGAAGTTTTTGTCAATTTGCATTTATACACCCGGTGGTTGTCGGTGTTTGTGAAGAAGTTTAATTACATATTTTATTATGAGTTCTGTAATCAACCTTTTGTTCCAGATGAAGTAGAAGTTTCCTTAATAGTTTTATTTTGTTTTCTTTCTGTTTTTTTCATAGTAAAGCTCACAGATGTTAATACAAAAGGTTGATGGTAACTTTTATTAAGAGTTTAGTTTCAGGTTCTAGCAAGGATTTTATTACAAGTTCTATTAGTTTATGTAAATGGCTCTTTTTAAGATTTATTAAAAGTTCTAATAAGAGTTTTAATGCAATTTGTATTAGGAGTTTATTTTTATCTTCTATAACCGTAGTAGTAAGATATACATTTTCGTAGTTTTTATAGTATTATTTGCAAACATATATTTCTAAAATTATTTTTAATAGTATTTCCATTACCATTTTCAATAGGTGCAGCAAGTCCCGTATCCTCCTCTTGTTGAGAAGATGATTGCTTGCTTCTGTTCTTGGGCTTAAACTCTGCCCCTGGCTTAGTAGTATTAGACCCAGTAGCATCTGGTGGCTATCCAGACATGAAGATTTTTAACTTGCGGGAGCCACCACCCTCCAAGGCTGCTGCTGATGATGATTCAGAAGCTGCTGTTGAGGTGTTGAGGTGTTGAGGGTAGTTATGGTTGTAGCGGGTACTACTGTTACTGAGACTGTAACTGTAGATATTATTTGTTGGAGTTAAATAAGTTGAGGATGCCACATTGGTTGCAGTTTCTGTTGCTGTTGTACTACCATTTGAGATAACTGTCGGCCATTGAATGACATGGAAGTATTATGATGAAGCCTGCAGAAGTGTTTGTTGATTCCTCTGCTGCTGAAGACGGTATGAATGTCTATTGGGTATAGACAATAGTGGCATTTCCTCTAACCATTGTTATGATAAATTGTTCTGAATCAGAGCCGACTAAGCTAACCCTGGATAACTGAGGGTTCACTGATGCTGGTCTTGAAAGACTTTGTGGCTATAATTTTTGGAAATAAGTGATTTTTTAGCAACTGAAGGTGTAAAAATTAACATTCGCAAGTCGGCATAGGGGATAAATCTCGTGAAAACTTTTCTCACGTGTTAGGATGACTTTGAGAAGTGACAAGCTACGTTGTTGGTAATGTATTGTTCAACCATAAATGTTTGGCATTGCCACCTTAAACATGAGTGAAATAAGCATCATCGCGGGCTAGATGTTCCGCATTTTGATCAAGAAATGGATATGAACGTTAGTATTTTCTGTCAGTGGAAATAGGAGCTCTGGTAATAGAACCTCAAGCACAAATGAGAAAGCATGGATGAGACATCAGAGAAAATTACTCAAGTCTAGTATCAATTTAAGAAAAAGGTATATATTGGTGAATCAAAAGGTATATATATGTTGTAATGCTAGGTCCACAGTTAGTTGTCAAAACAGAAGGTACTCAAGATATTGTACAAGTAGATGCATATGAGGTTGTGAGTATACCAAACTTAAGAAAAAATTTCAAGGTGCAGACCGGGTTCTAATACAACTAAATTGACAACTATAAGAAGTTGTACTAACAGGTCTTATATATATTGTAATGTTAGCAGCACAGTAGGATGAGTTACATTTCATATAAAAAAGTTGTTGCACAAGTCAAAAGCAATTGAGTTTATAACTATTCAGAGGTTTAAGAAGTTGCAGAGGTGGTTCTATTAAAATTGAGATTGTAACTTCTTTACTAGTCTCATTCCAAAAACTGTGAAGTGATAAATTTTTTTAGTAGTTTTACATGAGAGGGCTATAGGGAAAAAATCTGTTAAAAGGGTTATACTAAGTTGTTTTATTAGTTATAAAATAGTTTTTAAAAATAGAGGTATAAATGTGGTTATTAATAGGTCTACAAAAAGTTGTATAATTTGTTCCATAATGGGTTGTTAGTATGACTCCAAAGTTTTAAAGTAGATAACAAAGTTTTGGTAGTAGTTGTACATGAAAGGGCTCAAAAAAAATTGTGTTAGTTATAAAAAAATGCAGGAGAGGATGTACATAGTTGTCTTGCAAGTTCTAATTTAAAATGGTGAATAATTACAAAATTTATATAATTTAATAAAATACTAAATATGTATGAGTGGAGATCACAAAGATGTGATACTGATTGAACCAAGTACAACACAAATTCCGTATTAGTTTGAATTTTAATAATAAAATAAATGATACAAATAATAGAGAAAACGAATTAATTTTTGTGTGTTGGTAAATTAATTAAGGAAATGAAAACTTCCATTTTCGCAATCAATTAATGCTGCAATTAAAGGATTTTTTCATAACTTTATATTTAATAAATTATCATAGCCATTAGATTGTATCTTGATTAACGAGTGTGATTTAGTTTTCTTGTTCTCTTTTTAACGAGTGTGATTTAATCATAGCTAATTTGATTAACGTATTAGTTCTTGAAGTGAATTATGTCAATTTCTCTGATTCTGACTGTGGGGCGTGCCTCTACCCATTTAGTCATGTAATCCACAGTGACTATCAAGAACTCGAATCCACCTTTTGCCTTTAGGAGAGGTCCAACGAGATCGATCCCCCACATATTGAATGGTATTGGATTGATTATTGCTATCAAATCATTTGCAGGAGTGTGGATCAAATTAGCACATCTTTGACAAGAATCACATTTCTTAAAAAAAATCTAAACAATCTTTTCTCATGGTGTTCCAATAATAGCCTTGGCATATGATTTTAAATGCAAGGTTCTTACCTCCAAACTGTTCTCCACAAATACCAGCATGAATTTCATTTATAGCATATTGAGCTTGCTCATGACCTATACATAAAAGTTTAGGAGAAGTGAATGCTCGTTTATAGAGTTTGTCATCAATGATGCAATATTTATGAGCTTGAGATTTAAGCTTACGCACTTCTATATGGTCATCTGGTAAGAATCCAGAGATGATATATTTTTTGATTGGTGTGCGCCAGTCGTTCTCTTCCTGCTCCATGAAATCTTATTTTTGTGAGCAAATTATAAGCGTAAATAATTCTTCAATGTAAATTGCATCAGTTATATCATGAGTATTTGATGAGGCTAATTTTGATAAAGAGTCAGCAGCCTTATTTTGTTCTCTATCCACATTTGTTATGGATATGTGAGCAAATTTTGTGATTAACGAGAGTTCAACCTCCAAGTATTTTATGGTGTTCTCCTACATAAGAATATATGTGACATTGACTTGATTAGCCACGAGTTGTGAATCAGTAAAGACCTCTAATCGAGTTGCTTCCAGCTTGAGTGCCAGTTGTAAGCTTGCTATCAATGCTTCATATTATGCCTCATTATTTATGACCATAAATGATAGCTTGATAGCTTGATTCACTTTAAATCCTTCAGGACTTTCCAAGAGAATTCCAACTCCTCCGCCCGTGCTTGTAGATGAACCATCAACGAACAATTTCCATGATTTTATGACTATATATTGAGCGTTGAGTTGAAGTGGATGGATCAATCATCTTTGTTTCCTCATTTTCCAAGGTGAAATCACATTCAGTGAGAAAATCAGCAAAGACTTGCACTTGAATGGTCATTCTTGGCTTGTATTCGATGTTGTATTGACTGAGTTCCAATGCCCAATTGGCTAACAGGCCAGAAATGTCGGGTCGATGCAATATCTTTCTGATTGGCTTATCTGTGAGGACTTCAATGTTATAACCTTGAAAATAGTGTCGCAGTTTCCTGCTGGCAATGACAACTGCGTAAGCAAGTTTCTCCATATTAGTACAATGCTCTTCAGCTTACCTCAGGACATGACTCACATAATAGACCGGACAAAGCGTGGTGTTGCTCTTTCTAGCCAAGACTGCTGCCACTGCTCTTTCTAGCCAAGACTGCTGCCACTGCTCTTTCAGATGCTACTAGGTATACATAGAGTGTTGTCTCCCCTTGTGGTGCTACAAGAATTGGTGGTGACATGAAAAATGCCTTAAGCTCTTGAAAAGAAATTTCACACTCATGGTTCCAACTGAACTTTTATTGTTTGCTTCAATGTATCAAAGAACGGTAAAAACTTTTCTGAAGCTTTTGGGATAAATCTCCTTAGAGCAGCCAGACAACATGTTAATACTTTCATGGCTCGTGGGCTCTTAGGTGCACTCATTTCTAATATTGCTTTGACTTGCTTCAGATATGCTTCGATGCCTCGTTGAGAAATGATGAATCCCAAAAACATTCCGGAACTGACCCTAAAAACACATTTTATAGGGTTTAGTCTCATATTTGCTTGTTGCACCACTTGATATATTTCTCTTAAATCCCCAATATGGTCATTTTCTTCAACTGACTTAATGATCATATCGTCCACATAATTGTGGCCCTTTTGTTTAGCAAAGATTTTATCCATGGTGCGTTGAAAAGTGGCACCAGCATTGATGTGTCCGAAAGGCATCACTGGATAAGCATATACTCCATGATGTGTGATGAAAGCTGTTTTAGGGATATCTTCCTTCAACATTTTGATTTGGTTATACCCTAAGAATGCATCTAGGAACGAAAGGGTCTTATGGCCTGCTACTGAATCAATGAGCTGATCAATGTTTGGTAATGGATAAAAATCTTTCTTGCAAGCCTTATTCAAATCTATATAGTTTGTGCACATTCTCCATTTTCCATTGCTCTTTTTTACCATGACCACATTGGCCACCCATTCTGGAAATTGAATTTCTTTGATGAATTTGGCATCCAACAATTTTTGTACTTCCTCCTCTACTGCCCTTTGTTTCTCATTGGACATGTGCCCCTTCTTTTATCTTATTAGTGGTTTTGTATGATTAATTCCCAAACGATGAACTGCTATTTCCTAAGGGATTCCTGGCATGTCTTATGGAGACCAAGCAAAAATATCCATGAACTCATTAACTAAAGCCATCAATTGTTGTTTAATGACCATTTGGAGATCAACTGCTATCAAAAATTTCTTTTGTGGATGCTCTTGGTTGATGACTATTTCCTCAATTTCTCCTTCAGGTGATGCTTTCTTTGAGTTGAGAGTATCTTCTAAAAAATTCTCCGTTTGTAGCTGAATGTTATGACACACAGCTTTGCCTTTGTCATGTGCTTGCAATGTTGTTAAGTAACATGTGCGAGCAATGTTTTGATCTCCTCTCACTTCTCCAACACCAGCATCCGTTGGAAACTTCATCTTTACATGTGGTATGGATGTGATAGCTCCTAAGAGTGTTAGTGTGGTTCTTCCTAGGATTGCGTTGTACATGGAATGCAAATTAACCACATAAAAGGTAATAGCCCTTATGACTTGTTGATGCATAGTACCAAAAATGACTGGTAAATTGATCGTGCCAATAATAGAGACTGGTTATCTATTGAAAGCATAAAGTATGCATTCAGTACTGAGGTCAAGCTTGTGCTCGGTCGTATCCATCCTTTCATAAGCATGCAGAAACAAGATGTCAACAGAGCTCCTATTGTCTATGAGTATTTTTTGCACCTTGTTTCTGCCAACACGTGTTGTTATGACTAAAGCATCGTCATGAGGCTCAAGTAGGTCTGCATGGTAGTCATCTGCAGAGAAATAAATGGTCATTTATGACCTTGCTCGTTTGATTGGTCGTATGTACACAACATGTATCTAGCGAGCATAGTTTATTTGACTATTTTTGGAGAATCCACCACCAGCGTGTCCACCAAAAATCGCTGCAATGGTCCTATACTCACTTCCAGCCT
Source organism: Eryngium alpinum (assembly GCA_032274865.1). Classification (NCBI taxonomy): domain Eukaryota; kingdom Viridiplantae; phylum Streptophyta; class Magnoliopsida; order Apiales; family Apiaceae; genus Eryngium; species Eryngium alpinum. The sequence goes on from JAUEJK010219738.1 coordinate 6,625, forward strand.
CAATAGTAGATACTCATTGAGGCTTGTCAACAAATTTCTTTAACTCTCATGCTTGAATTTTTCTTTCAATGAGCTCCCTTAATTGATTGCACCTCTCTGTATCATGACCATAATCTTTGTGATGGTCACAATATTTGGAGGTAGTGATCTTCCGATCGGGAATTATGGGCCTTGGCATTTGATAAGTGGGGTCCTCCTGTAAAAACTCAAGTACTTTTACTCGTGAAGTATTGATCTGTGTATACTCATCGTCACTTTTGAAGCGAGGTTTGTCTCGTTAATCGGGGCCCTTCCATTCTCTTTTTGCTTATCTCGTTTGCCATCTGATTTCTCTCCCTTCTCATTTCCATGAGTATTCCATTTGGGACGTATGTTGCCCGCTGCCTCTTGTATATTGAGTCGATGCTCTAATATTTGGAAGGCTACCCTCAAAGATTTGGGTTGCTTCTCTAGATACTCCTCAATAATATGACTATGTATGTCCTGATCAATTCCATGTCCCAATGAGTTGATTGCAACATCCTCTACCAGATAAGGAATGTCTGCACATTCTTGCCTGAACCTCGCAATGTATTCTCTTAGAGACTCAGATTTCCTTTGCCTTACTTGCATCAAGGCATAAGATTCTTTGCCATCCTCCAAGTTGCTTGACCATCTCATTTTGAATTGCTCAGTTAATGCCTTTCATGAGTCAATTGATCGTGTTTTGAGCTTTCGATACCATTTGCGTGCACTTTCCTGCAGGCAAGTTGGAAACAATTGGCATTTATGATTATCATTATGACCATAAAGGTTTATACGACCATTAAACATCTCTAAATAATCTCCAGGATCAGTTGTTCCATCAAATGGATCAAGTTATGGGACTCTTAGTATGTGATCAACTGGGGCTTTTTCAATCTTCTCTATGAGTGGTTCAATCTCAGGAAAAGGCATTCCTTTTTGTGAAGCAACAAATTGTTTCATTATGGCCATTTCCTCCTCCAGCTGCATTATTTCTGATGACACCTTCTCTTTTGGTTGCTTCTTCTCTTTCTTCTTGCTTATCTTTTGTGTTGTGTTCATTTGTGATTGAGAGCTATCTCTGGTTTGATACTCCAAACTATCTTCTTTGGTCTGTTGCATCATTTTTAGTTCTTCCTCCATTTTTTGGATGACTCGTTGAGCCTCTATTTTCTCTTTCAATAGCTTCTGGTACTCTTTCAATTTTTCCAACTCTTCCTTTATTGGATCCACTTGCTCAGGAATGGTCTTTTTTGTTTGATCCTCTCTCTTTCTTTGTTCCAAAATAAACATTGCATCACTTTCCTCCAAGCTCTTTTTTTGAAACTTTGGGATCTCCTCATCACCACCAATGACCATAATTTTGCGTGGTCATTTTTTGTTTGTTTTACTTGCTTCTACATCTTTAGTAAGATTTGTGTTATCAAAGTTAAGACGTGTTGATACATGTGGTCGTGGGGTACAAAATAAATCAGCTGATGAGTGGTGATTTATGACCCTTTCCAACTGCTTATGTTGCTTCCTTACTAGTGGACTTGTAACTTCATCCTCAGACATGACCATTTTGCTAAATAACTATGCTATTAAATGGTCGTGGTTCAAGACAACTTCTAGCGCCAAATGATGAGTACCTAGTTAGATTAGCTCCTCACAAATGACCTGCACAGACGAACAAACGTTACTACCTGAGATCCGGTGAGATGATCGCCGAAACTCCTCCAGCGTGAGAATAAGAGCACGATTTTAGAGAGAGAAAGTACGAAGTGACAACATAACATTAAAAGTATAAAAATTGCGTACCTTACTTCTGACGTTTTTCCACTATTTATTGGGAATTTTGATTGGTTGTTTCATCTGTCTTCTTTATCATACTGAACAAAGGGGAATTAAGTGCACATATGCATGGAGGGTAATGTTACATCAGGCAAATCTCAAAGAAGTTGGTGAAGTGTAAACTGTTGGTGGACCAGCAGATTCAAGACAGTGCACCAGTCGATTCCGAGTCAGGCTTAGAAGCAGTTTTGAAGCAACCAGCAGATTGTCAAAACTGAAGGAGTCCTGCACAAGAGCAGTTGTGCTTGAAGAGCAGTGTGGCCAACAAGCAGTTCTCCATGTAAGAAGCAGTTCATCTGAGAAGCAGTTTTGTTGGGAAGCAGTTTGCAGACAAGCAGTTTTCCATCCTGGCAAAATTGAAGAAAGACAAATGAGCTAGTTGACTAGGGTTTGACTTCGAGGCAAATACTTTATATGGAGATTTATTTGAAGAAGGAAGCTGAAGATTTTATCCATCTATATTTTAGGGATATCCTCAAATATATATTTTACATAGTTATCTTTATTATATGGATAGTTATTCAGAAAAGAAGCAAGTTGTATTAGATTAGGATTGTTTTCTAATCTAGTCTTTACTGATGTATATATAGGATACAACTTGTAACTAGAAACTGTGAGTGATTACAATTGAGAGAGAATCAGAAGCAATTGTAATACAGAGATTTTGAGAAGCTAGTTTTATTTTGAAACTAGTCTTTGAAGTAATAATATTTTACTTTGAAGAATTCTTGTTTCTTGTTCTTGTTTATATAGTGTGTTTAATATAAGTAACAACATAGAAATCAATACAATAACAGTTTCATAAATTTTATTGAAGGATTAATTGTTTAGTTTCATAACAGTTAATTAATTCGAGAAGATTCAACCCCCATTCTACAATTCATCTTAATTCAGAGACAAACACTATGCCACATAATTTTTTTTTTATAAGACTATGCCACATAATTTTAGCAGCAAACTGATAAAAACAATAGAAATATTCATACATATTTTCAACTTTAAAAATTCTTGAAAAAATATTAAATCTCTATTAAATACATGAGTTGAGAGGATACCTTTAAACCCATCTTCTGTTTCGTGGATCGGAAGTGAGCTTAGATCTGTGATTAGCTTATTTTTACATTTATATGCTCCAAAATGTAGCTGGGTAGCATTGATTTCAGTGATAGGGGCCTATTTGGTTGGGAATAACTTTCTTATGAAAAAGAAAAAACAGAATCAAATACAAAACTTTGTGGTGCTACATGTAATTAATACTAATAATGACAGTAATAAACTAATAATCGTACATTCTGTTTTTACATATACTCCTATGTTATGTGTAGTACTTCTACCTTATCGTTTCATGACATTTATATGTACCGCACCTGTCGCCGTCTACCTCCCTAAATCGAGCTTACACCATTCAGTACTCAATTAGTCAATGTTGGCTACAAAATTTCCACAGCCAAAATTTCCACATAATTTCGACAGAATTTTCACAGAGCAATGGCTCTGGCTCTGAATCTTTTGCCATATATATATATATATATATATGTATATATATAGTTATTTTGGTATTAACTAAAATTTGAGGCCTCGATTTTAGTTAACCAGAAAATTCGATATCCTTTATGGCGCCGCCAACTACGGAAGAGAGGGTGGGCAGGAGCATCGAGATACACACATCCCGAGGAGGAGATACCCGTGCTGCAGAAATAGGCGGTGACAGCAGCAGCGGGTCAGCTGTTCCTAGCGCAGTCCAATTGGCTCCAAATTCTGCTGCTGATGATGAGGTGTGTATATATCTCTGATCCGCCGGCTCTTGTTCCAAAATATATAATTAACAAAATCACTGAACAAAAAACCAACTAACATTTCTAATTAGAAAAAGGGGGAAATACTTCATAAAATCTATACACATATATATATATATATATATATATATATATATATATATATATAA
>JAUEJK010219848.1:0-10403 GCA_032274865.1 Eryngium alpinum
TTCTCTGGTGTAATTTTTTTGTGGTTCTCTCTATAACTTGACTTATATATATATATATATATATATATATATATATATATCACATGTTTGTAGTGTGTATTCAATTTAATGAACTACTTGCTACAACTTTAATTTCCAAATTACTTCTTTCTTTCTTGGTGAGCAAGTCCACAATTTTGTGACATCAAAATATTTCATTTGGTTGGTCCTTTTTATTTGTTTTCCTTTTGAGTTTGTGATTTATGTATTTTGAAATCCACCCAAAATTGAAATAAAAGTAAACTAATAAAGACCCGGACAGAGACTGTAATTAACTTATGCCTGAATTCAACTTTGGTAATTGATATATTGCTTTTGAGTATACGCAGATAGAAGTGATTTTCAATATTTTTAATATAGATTACTGTTACTATTTATGTATTTATTCTTTTTGTTTTATTGTTTTGGTAAAATTTTGCAGGTCTATAGCTAAGCCAATCCAATTATTAATATGAATTAATCAAAACTTAAATCTGATGGACGAGTGTAAACTGCAGCAAATTAAGAGTAAGGAATCAAAACAAAAAAAAGAAGAACACAAACAATTTTGGTGGTGCGGAAAACCCAATGAGGGTAAAAAACCGCGGGTGAGGATGTTACCCAGCCAACTATGCACTATAATGTTCAAAGATTACAACCAAAGCTCAAGAAAAATGAGTACAAATGAAAACATGCCAAAAGTCCTCAGCAGTTCTGCAGTCGTCCGTATTTATAGAGCTTGGATTTTGATCCTTAGGGTTTGTTTTCTTCTTCCCCACGTTTCTCACCTACTAACTGAGTAATCCCATGAGATTGTGGACGATGACACCTTGGAATCCACTGAGGATTCAAGGGGCAAAGGAAAAATTGGTGAGAAGTCTACTCCCGCTAAATCAGGTGACATTGCCAAAGCTCCAAGCTCCGAGAAGCTAATGAGTTCTTCGTTTGCAGCTGCTACTAGTACTGGTACTAAGAGAAAATTTGGTAAGCACTTTGTTTAAACACATTTATATTATATGTTTATGCACGTGTCCTGCTGACATGTTTATTGTGTGTAGATTTCAAGGTTCCCAAACTTCAGTTGTCGGGAAGAGAGCTCTTTGCAAGAGGAGAGGGGAAATCCGGTGGCCCAAACATTCCAAAGTCCGGGAGCACACCATCAGGCCAACCCCCAAAGAAACCAAAGATCAGCACCACCGCTACTACCTCTAGCGCCACTCAACTCGGAGGGCCAATCATCGTACCTTACTATGACATCAATGCGAAGCCTACTACCTTTGTTCGATTCTTACCTGGACTTGTCCTGCCCGAAGCTACTGATGGGTATGGAAAGATGCCAGTCGACTCCACCATTGCTCATGCCGCCAGCTACGCCTTTCATGTAAGTATCAACAATCTTAATTTTTGTTAATACTTATATCTTCTCGGCATCTCCTAATCCTCTTCATTTCTGCGCAGTCCCTGCAGGCATCACTGGTTGCGGTAGAAGAGGCCACAAAAATGTCCAACTAAAACCGCAACTTGGAGACCGAAATTGAGGAACTAAGGAACAAACTTGCTCAGCTCCAAATTGAACGCGACACTGCTGTGAATGACAAGAACGCTCTCCAGGGCGACTTCGACGAGTACTGCAAGAGCGTAGAGAATAACTGCAATGATGTGGTGGAGAGTGTGCAAGCAGATGCTAAGCGGCTGGTCATGTTGGAGAGGATTATGCTGATGGCAGAACACGTCCGTGGTGAATCAGACAAGTGGTATATTGAGGACTGTATGAGGGTGTACAACAGTGATTACCCAAAGAATCCCCTCACTTGGACCGGGAAGCATATCCAGACGACTGATGATGCAGCGGGCAATAGCAGGATGCCAGAAACTGGTGATGTTGGTGAGGGACAAGGAAGCGGCAACGGCGACTCCGAGGAGAACACTCCTGAAGATGACAGGTCTGGTAGTGACCAGGGTGGTGATAATGTCGTCAGTTGACTAGCACGAGTCCTATATTACCTTACTTTCGGACTATTTTGCATCTACGTTTTCAATAATTTGGCTAAGTAGGAATTTTAATTCCCAAACTTTATTTATTTCCTGTTTTTCGGATTGCGTTCCTGTTTCGCTTGTATAGCGGGGAACAATGGTTTATGTGCCCCTGGTGGCGAAGTTGAACTTGTTTTGTGATGAGTCATAACGACTCGAATTTTGATTTCGTATAAAAAACTGCAAACTGCAGTCGTTATTATATTTCTTTTATCGATTGTTCGTCATTTCGTAGTGGTTGAATGTATATTTTATCATATTCAACCCGTTGAGCACACATCGTTATTACTTCGCGTGGAGTGGCACATGCATGCGTCTTCGTATTTGTGGTGCGCATCGCTAATGGATTAACGTCATGATATGTTTTTATTAAGTCGTCGTTTGCTTTCGTTTCGTAATTTTGTAGCGTGCTGTTGGAATTGTTAGTAGAGCTCTTATGTTCAGATTATAAATGCACGCATGATTTTTTAAGATAACTTACGGAGGCGTCCCTCCTGCAATCATTAAAAAATCCGATTGTAAATGGGCATGTTAATTCCGGACAGAATTCATTGTTCCGTGTAATCGTTTAAGTTAAATAAGTATTTTGTTGATCTATGTGTCAGGTATCCGTTTCATGTTAACACACATGTAATCTGGTTGTCTTATAAAAAAGTAAAGCTTCAATGAGGTAAAATAAATAACTTAGCAAACTGGACATGTGTTTACAATATGTTATACAGTCATTACAGTCAACGTGTCAGTAATCTACAGTCTTTTGAATAATTGTTGACAAGTGCACTGTTCACAAGCGTGTATATATAACACGTGTGTGTTAACATGAATCAGTTTACCAAGTAAATGAAGGCATAAAATATCCACGTGTATTATTAGAAACCAAAACAAGTCATCTACATCATGGTACTAAAGACATGTCAAAGTGAAAAATGCCCACCCAAAGAACGGGTGTACTAACACGTCTACTTATTTGAAATATTAAAAGTAGAATACTAATAACGAGTGAGAAATTACACATGGTATGCCTTGAGATGGATATCATTCCAACTCCGAGGTACCATCTGACCATCAAGCGTCTGCAATCTATATGCCCCTTGTCCCACAACTCCGTCAATTAAATAGGGACCTTCCCAAGTCGCGCCAAACTTTCCTGTATTGAGGTCAGTGGTATTTTGAAATACTTTCCTTAAAACAAGATCTCCTACCTGAAAACTCTTGAGTCTGACATGTTTGTTGTAACTCCTGGTGACTCCCTGCTGGTAAGTGGCCATTCTGATTTTTGCCATGTCCCTCAGTTCGTCGATAGTATCTAAGTCACACGCCAGTTCACTTCTGTTCCTGTCAGATGTCAGCAAGCCATAACGGGCAGTTGGAACCATCACTTCAGTAGGCAAGACGGCTTCAGCTCCATAGACTAGAGAGAAAGGCGTCTGCCCTGTAGGAGTTTTGGGAGTCCTCCGATCCGCCCATAACACCCAAGGCAACTCCTCCGCCAACGACCTTTATATGCATCCAGCTTCTTCTTGAGGTTGTTGATAACAATCTTATTGCTCGACTCCGCCTGTCCATTTGCTTTTGGATAGCGCGATGTCGACTTAATCAGAGAGATGTTCCATTGACGACAGAAGGCTTCTGTTTTGGCACATATGAACTGGGACCCGTTGTCACATACTATCTCAGATGGAACCCCAAACTTATAAAACAACGTTGCGTTTCAAAAAGGAGATCACCTTCGAATCTGTGACCCGTCGATATGACTCGACTTCTATCCACTTAGAAAAGTAATCCGTCACGGCAAGAAAAAATTCTTTTTGCCCAGGTGCAGTCGGCATTTTCCCAACTATATCCATCCCACATCTTATAAAAGGCCAAGATGTAATTGTCGGGTGTAAATATTCCGTCGGCTGATGTGATACGGGTGCGTGTCTCTGACAGGCATCACACTTTTTTACGTAGTCCAAGGCGTCTTGCCTTAGAGTCGACCAAAAATAACCCGTCCGAAGAATTTTGTTGGCCAAATTCCTTGTGCTTGTGTGATTCCCACAATCTCCTTCATGTATATCATGCAAGACTTTCATAGCCGGGTCTTTCTCCAAACATCTTAGGAGGGGTCCTGCAACCGACCTCCTAAAGAGCACACCATTGAGCAATGCAAACCTGGACGCTTTCATTCTGAGTGTCCTCGCCTCAATAGGATCAGCAGGTTGGACGTTGTTGGCCAAGTATTCAATGTATTATTTTGTCCAGCCCACCGACTCTGTGGAGTTGTCTATGTCAGTTACCTCTGTCGTCAGTACAGCCGTGTCTGGTGATCTCTCACTACTCGTAGCTGGGCTTAAGATATGGACAACAGGAACCTTAGACACGTCAACATTACGTAGAACTGCCCCTAGACCGGCTAGAGCATCAGCTTGTGTATTATGTTCCCGCGGAATTTGCTGAATAGAAAATGACTCAAAAGCCGTCTGCAAGCCCTTGACAACCTCCAAATACTCCGACATCTTAGCATCTTTCGCCATGTAAGTACCATTCACGTGATTAACAATCAGCAAGGAGTCACAATTGACTTGTAAATTTTTCACCTTTAAATCTTTTGCAATCGTTAAGCCCACAATCAAAGCCTCGTATTCCGCCTCATTATTCATCGCCTTAAATTCATAACACACCGACTGCACTATTGTATCCCCCTGTGGAGATTTCAGTATAAGTCCCAAACCTGTGCCATTCACATTTGAAGCCCCGTCTGTATACAAAGACCAAAGAATTTCCTCAATCGTCGACATCAGTTGTTTCAATTCGTCCTCCACCTTCATTAACTGACTTGGGCTGAAATACACCGCAAAATCAGCTAACGATTGTGATTTGATTGCAGACTTTGGCTCATACACAATGTCATAAGTACTCAGTCGCACAGACCATTTCGCCATTCGTCCCGTCAACTCAGGCTTTTTCAACACCATTTTCAATGGATAATTCGTCATTACACATATTTTGTGGGACTCAAAGTAAGGCCTCAGCTTCACATATGTGATCACCAATGTGAGGACAAGTTTCTCCAATGAAGAGTACCTCATCTCCGCATCCAACAAGCTCTTGCTAACATAGTAAATAGGCAACTGCCTACTTTCTTCCTCCCTGACTAGTACACCACTAACAGCATGATCGAATACAGATAAATAAACAAATAACGTCTCACCTTGCACGTCTCACCTTGCACGGGTTTTGACAACAACAGAGGAGATGACAAGTACTGCTTTAGTTGTTGGAATGCCTGCTCATGCTCAGTCGTCCATGTGAACCCTTTGTTCTTCCTTAACACGTCATAGAATAGTCTGCACCTGTCAGATGACCTGGAGATAAATCTGTTCAGTGCAGCCACCCGACCTGTCAGCCTCTGCACTTCTTTGACTGATCCTGGAGATGTCAGTTCAAAGATAGCCTTTATTTGGTCCGGACTCGCTTCTATTCCCCTTCTCGTCACCATATGACCCAAAAACTTGCCCGGCGAAACAGCAAAGTTGCAATTGGCCGGATTCAATTTCATGTTGTATGCCCGTAAGATGTCAAATGTTTCTTTCAAGTCCCTCAAATGGTCAGAAGCATTTTTGGACTTCACGACCATGTCGTCAATGTAAACCTCCATTGTTTTCCCTATCTGATTTTTGAACATCTTGTTCACCAAACGTTGAAATGTTGCTCCCGCGTTCTTTAGACCAAAAGGCATAGCCAAGTAACAATATATCCCCCTCTCCGTCATAAAAGCCATTTTCTCCGCGTCCGACGGGTGCATCTGAATTTGATTAAAGCCATTCGAGGCGTTGAGAAATGTCAAAAGCTCATGTCTGGCTGTCGCGTCTATCATCATGTAATCGACACATACTCTCCACTTCCCATTCTTTTTCTGAATAATGACAACATTTGCTAACCACTCCGGGTAATCGACTTCTCTGATCATCCATGCCTTCAATAACCTGTCCACCTCATCATTAATGATTTTGTTTCTGTCGGGTCCAAACTTCCTCATTTTTTGCTGGACGGGTGTGTAACCTGGATCAACATTAAGTTTATGAGTTATAACATCTTGACTTATACATGTCATGTCTCCATGTTCCCATGCGAATGCATCCATTCTGGTCTCAAGGAAATCAATCAGATTCGCCTCAACATTCGGTGGCACATCTTCCCATATCAGTACCTTTTTGCCGGCTGCCAAAGGTACCTCCATTAACTTGTCAGTTCCTGGTCCGACGACTATACCAGAACCAGAAGCATGTTCCTTGCGCTCCACAGCCGGCTTCATAAACACTTTATAACACTCGTTTGATATTCCCTGATCTCCTCGAATCTGATGTACTCCCCACGGAGTTGGAAACTTTACCACCTGGTGATGAGTTGACGGGAGAGCCTTCATGTCATGTATCCGAGCTCGTCCAAGGATAATATTATAGGGTGATGGGCAGTCGAGTACCCCAAATCGTTGTAATGAATTGACACCTTGAGCATATACCGGCAATACTAACTCCCCCAATGTCCTCCTTGTTTCACCACTCAATCCCACCAATGTAGTTAGCCGACTTATAAAATTTTCCTCCTTCAAACCCATCTCCTTCACAACCGACGGAAAAATAACATTGGATGCACTACCGTTGTCAACTAGAATTCGCTTTATGAAGAAATTGCCGACTGGCATTGAAATAACCAAACTGTCGTATTGTGGGTCTGTCACATGTTCTCTGTCTGACTCGTCGAATGTAATGGGAGGCCCGTACTCGGGTGCCGCTTAGCCTGAGAGTAAGTCATCCCACATACTTCTGATCCACCTGCAATAAAATGTATTATACCTTCATATTGAGGCGGCGGTAAGGGCCCTGATGCAGTCGTCGCCTCGGGTGTAGCCTGCCCTTTTCCTGCAGTCTGCATTAATTCCCTCAAATAACCTTTTTTCACCAATATTGGCACTTCCTTTCGTAGTGCCACACAGTCGTTTGTTTTGTGACCGTTATCCATATGAAACTCACACCACAACTTGGACTCCGGGTTAGCTTTGAGCTTTGTTGACTTCGCGGGCCACCTAACAACGCTCCTCCATCTCCTCAACTCCCTCACCAAGGCAGACATCCCGACTGTGAATCCATAACTGTCTAGTCGTGGTGGTAACGTCGGGTCACTCCTCCAATCTGCTTTGTTGTGTACTACATGTATCCCCCTGTTTTCATGACTCGGCCTGGCATACGGCTTAAAACGGTTATCCCTAGGCGCGCTAGGAGCGGCCTTCTTGATTGGGCTACTGTACTCGTCCATCACTCTATTTCTGTCCTCCTCCAGTCGCACTTGTGCCATGGCCTTCGCCTGTACATCATCTAACGTCCTACAAAGATATTTTGTCAACTCATCGTACAAGGGTGAGTCGCTCTCAAGACCCCGTCGGAAGGCTTCTATAGCCGTCGGTACATCACAATTCGTAATTGCCACCTTCTCCGTATTAAACCTCGTCAAATACTCCCTCAACGACTCTCCAACCCTCTGAACTATGCGATACAAATCGCTAGTCGTCCTTTCAAATTCCCTGCTACTCGCATACTGCAGATTGAAGGCGTCCACCAGATCTGCAAAAGAGCCGATAGACCCGTTCGGCAATCCTGCATACCATATCAACGCCGAACCCGCCAAAGTGGACCCAAAACCTTTGGACATGCACGCCTCCCTCATCTCCCTAGGGATCAAAACCGTAGACATCCTTTGTTTGTATTGCGCGAGATGTGCTTGCTAATCAGTCACCCCCTTATACATTCGCATGTACGGAACCGAAAACTTCTTAGGAATGTCAACCATAGTAATGTCATCTGTGAAGGGCGAGTCTGCATAACTCGTTGGTGTAGCTTTCTCCAAAGGCCTTGGCATTCATGGCACTCGTTGCATCATCTCCATTATCATATCAATTTTTTTGTCAACATAGCCCATCACCTCCGACTTACGCACTCCACCTCTAGTTCCCCCAGCCGTAGTTTTTGCACCCGTCACCTTACATTTTCCAGCCGACTTATCCCCCTTAGATTGCTCCTTTTGTGGTTGTTCTTTCGTCGTCTCATTGGTTTGCCTCCCGTCTCCACCATCATCGTCGTCGTCATCCACCCAATCCTCCACTATCACGTTGTCCATGTTGATTTCCCTCGCCACACTGTCAATTGTTTTCCTCGACTTCCCCATTGAATTTGACTTCACCACACTCAATTCCGCCTTCAACAATTCATATTCCTTCTGTAATTTTTTTAGCGTCACCGCCATCTCCCCTTCCGGTGGTGTATTTGTATCCGAGGACATAGCCCTTTCGTGATGAGGATCTCCCTCCAACGCCATTATGATTGAATTAAGAACTTAGCTATAGCCCCACGGTGGGCGCCAAATTGTTTTGGTAAAAATTTGCAGGTCTATAGCTAAGCCAATCCAATTATTAATATGAATTAATCAAAACTTAAATCTGGTGGACGAGTGTAAACTGCAGCAAATTAAGAGCAAGGAATCAAAGCAAAAAAAGAAGAACACAAATAATTTTGGTGATGCGGAAAACCCAATGAGGGTAAAAAACTGCGGGTGGGGATGTTACCCAGCCAACTATGCACTATAATGTTCAAAGATTACAACCAAAGCTCATGAAAAATGAGTACAAATGAAAACAGGCCAAAAGTCCTCAGCAGTTCTGCAGTCGTCCATGTTTATAGAGCTTGGATTTTGATCCTTAGGGTTTGTTTTCTTCTTCCCCACGTTTCTCACCCACTAACTGAGTAATCCCATTAATTTAGGAGGCATAACTGATGTTCAAAATCGTGGATTGAGTCAACCAACTAAATAGGAGGGATAAGTCCTATTTTTATGGTAATTTGAATCAGTCAAAACTGACTGACTCTGTAGTCACGCAGTCGTCAGTGTTATTTTTAAAAATCTTTTACTGTTCATCCGCTTTGACCGGGTCAACCAACTGACTTAGTCTTATCCTTTGTGTTTATTAAGTTGTGTGTGTAGACTCGTTGGTCGTGTGTGCATCGATTGCAACCCTTGTTGACTCGTCAGTGTCATATACACCTGTCAGTGTAGAATTACAGTCGTCAGTAATACTTCCAGACTTAGAAAATTTTGACACCAACATTTATGTATTACTTTTAAGATATAGATTATTTTATAAAGAATTTTATTTTATATTTTTATGCACTATACAGTAGTGATTTAATGAATAGTACATATATTTTTAATAAAAAAATATACGTTAGGACACTTTCTTATAACTGCTGATGCATCATAAAGACTGTTCATTTTATTTTATAAATTATTTATATAAAATTTTAAATTTTAAATAATTTATATTTATTTCTTAAAATATTATTTTAATTTATTGTTGGGCCGTGAAGTAGTGGTCCACCGTCTCATGGGCTGGAGCATGGGGAAACCCATTAGAAGGGAGCTCTCGGTTATTGCATCATCCGATGTCCAGTAGGGCCCAGCAAGGGGGGGTGTAACTAACTCTTAGTAAGCCAATAGGAAGGCGCCACGTAGACCAAGGCATGTGGGTTGGTGGCTATAAAAGGCCGTCTTCCCCTCCAAGTTAGGGATTCCACTCTCTTGTAAAAATACACATACACACACACACTAGTAGATTGGGGAAGAGAAAACCCTCCATTTGTAAAGAACCCTAGTCTTAATTGATATATATATTTTGTGGATTGATATACCAATTAAGGGCTTAATCTATACTAGTTCTTACAATTGGCACTAGAATGAAGGTCCCCCCTACTAGTTCCTTCTAAAAATTTCATCTACGTTTTCAAGATTTTTTTTTGTTTGTAAATCCACTCGGATATCCACTATTGCTTAATGGAGGTGGAGATGGAGACTGAAACCAGTCAGAGACCTGACCCTGGCAAACGCCGAGATCCGGGCTTGCCTCGTGGTTTTATCCCAAAACTTACTTTGCCAGAGGACGAGGTGGTTTCTCACCCCGTTACTCCGGGAACTCAAAAGTCTACAGGTCCTAGAAAGCTCACTCAAGGACCTCGTCCCTCTCGTTCGGAGCCCTCACACCATAGGAAGGGACCTGAGAAAAGTGGCAAAGCTCTAGGAAGACCTTCCAATGGGAAATTTGTGTTGTCAGGAGATGCTAGACTCGATCTAGAAAAAACTAGAAAGCAGGCCTCTACTCTCATGAGATCTGGAGCAAAAGCCAGTGATGATGAGGAGCTCTTGGCCTTAGAAATGCAAAAGAAGGAGGTGATCCATGAAAGGAAGGAGCTCTACCTGTATCAGGAAGAGTTCCAATTAGAAAACAGTGCCAACTCCAGCTCCGAGTACCAAACTGAGGACAT
>JAUEJK010219958.1:0-10402 GCA_032274865.1 Eryngium alpinum
ATTAAATTTATAAATTAAAATATATTATATATAATAATAATTATATTTATAAAATTTAATAAAAATATTTAAAAAAATCCGTACAATTACACGGGCCAAATAACTAGTTATATATAATAATTCTAGAAATGAATATTACGAAATACATGGAGAAAGTATATTAGTTTGTGATTTTGGACGGTAAAATAAGAAAAGTGTATATATATACTCAGTGGAAAACCAAAAAACGGAAAATCATTTAAGACGTTTAGATCTAATATAAACTAATGGTGAGATAAGAACTGTGCAGTTGATGTGCACTACAAACCTAAACCTAATGTGCAATGTGCAGTTGATGTGCACTATAAACCTAAACCTAATATGCAGTTGATATGCACTACAAATCTAACCTAACCTAATGTGCAGATGTGTACTACAAACAGTATATTACAAACCTAATAATATAATTAAATTGATGTGCAGACGTGTGGCAGTTGCAGTTGATATGTAGTAATATAATTTAATATTTTTATTTAATTATTAATATTTATAAAATTAAAGAAAAACTTAAAATAATATTATAGTATAAAAATAAGACGTGAGAAAAGAAAAGATAATCCAGTAAACATAATGCAGTTAACAAAAAAATTAACCATAATTTTTTATGTGTTATTTTAATTAATTAAAGGATTAGAGTTTCATTTCATATTTTTTTTATTAAATCATGAACGTTAAAGTGATCTGATCTAATGGTTGTTATAAGTTTTTCATTTTCCAAATATCCCTAGTTTTCCAAGGAGCATTCTCCTATATATATAATAAATATCACCCGGTGATTACGTATAAATATAATATTAATATATATTAAATTATCTAATATAATATAATGTAAAATTTTATTATATATCTATATTAAATATTATAATATAAAATTATAAGTATACTAAACTATATTATATATGTAACTAAAAGATTACAAAAATCTTAGGGCATCTCCAACCATGGAGCATAAATTTAAATTTGGATAAGTTTCTGATTCAAATTGCTCCAACCGTGGATTAAAAATTGATCTAAATTTGGATCCAAATTTGGATCACTAGTATTCACTGATCCAAATATTTATATTATTAAAATATTAACTTTCTTTATTTATATATATTTATTTTATTAGTTATAAATTAATATATTACAAATTGATAATTATTTATTTATTTGAATATAATATAATATTAAATTTATTTATTTTTAATATTTATATGGCACAATTAACTTAAAAATTAGATATATTATATTTATAATATTCAATCTAAGAAATGTAATAATAATAATTATATTTTATCATTTAAAATATTGAGATTATCATTATTAAATATTAAAATATCAAATAAGAGGAAATATAAATATAATAATATAAATTAGATTTAGATCTATATTTAGATCACTATGGTTGGAGTTGAAGGTGTACATGATCCAAAATTTGAATTAAAAGATAATTCAAATTTAGATCTTTGGTTGGAGATGGCCTTATAAAACCAATCAAAATAGTCTGCGGATACTTAAAAAACGATATGAAATATTATATCTAATAAAAAAATCATTTTACTTAACTGCATTTTTTACTTTAATAAATATAAAATACTAATTACTGAATAAATTTATCGAAATGGGTGAAACAACAGTAAAGTTTGTTGGCAAAGTAAAACATATATATCGGGGAATTGTTTGGCAGCAACACCTTGAAAAGGAGGAGAACTTCTTCTTGTGACCACATGAATAAAGGATATTCCTCCATTAGCCCAACACCATTATCATTCAAATGACCAAGGCAGTTAAAATTTTCATTTTTGGTTTACTGTCATATTTACTGCTTTCTTACAACAACCGTGCATTGTCGTTTTCCGCTTCCAATAGTAATATATAGTCCGAAAAAAATAATTCGACTTTTTAACCCGACTTTGATGGTGATATATGATTGGTGATGAAATACATGGGATTTACACGAATATAAGAGGATCCATTTTTAATTTAAACACGTTGTTGACACTTGTATTTTTCAGACTATTTATCATTATTGTTCCCCTTCACAACTTCTCTTTAATCTCACTTTCTTTGCAATATTATTTCCTTCTAATATCTTTTCACAATGTAGTTTTCGCAAAATATCATATGCGTTCTCTTCATAGTTTTTATAAAAATAAAACTTAAAAGAATTATAATTTTTTCCATATTTTCTATTTTTATAATATTATATAATTTTAAATATATGTTTAAAAGCCTATGTTTAATTTTTAGTTATTTTATATTAAATTTTGAAAATCGTATTTTTCATTTATATTAAAATATGTAGAAAATAAGGGAGATTCGTTCACATAAAATTTTAAAATATAGTTATAATTTAAAAAATATAGAAAACTGTGCTTTTCAATTTTTTATATTTATGTGTAGTAGAAACTAATTTGAATATGTTTTCAGCTTTCCTGTATTTTTTATAAAAAAATTAGAAAAATTGGTGAAATGTGTTGGGTTGTTCTCACATCCATTATGAAATAGGTTGAGTGCTTGAATATAAATGTGAGGGAAAATCTCAATCTACATGGTAGCTTTTGGATTGAGAGAGTTCCACTACTATCCAATAAATAGTGTCAGAAACTAGGTTACAATAGTCTTCGGTTTATACTCCAAGTTGGGCCAAGGGGAGCCCAGTCAACGGGGTATTGATGATGATCCAAAATCCAGTGGTGTCCTTTATGAGTGTTCCAGGACCCGATATGTGAAGATGGAGATTGTTGAGTTGTTCCTACATCAGTTACGGAAGGGACCGAGTGCTTTAATATAAATGTGAGGGACTGATTTAACCTATAAGCTAGTTTTTAGGTTGAGAGAGACTCAATGACACCCAACAAGTGGTATTAGAGCTCAGGTTACAACAGTCTCCGATTTAAACTTTAAATTGGTCTAGATGAGCCATATCACACGCTACAGATGACGTTTTGATGATGATCCAAAATGCGGTATCGTTGATGAGTGTTCAAAGGCCCAATGTGTGAATGAGGTTGTTGGGTTATCCCCACATCAGTTGTGAAAGAGGTTGGGCACTTGAACATAAGTGTGAAATAAAACCTCAATCGACAAGATAGTTTTTGGGTTGAGAGATGTCCAATAATCTTTTGGGTTGAGAGAGGTCCAATAGCACCTAACATGTGGTAACAGAGTGTGCATTACAACAGTCTCCGATTCGGGCTTCAAGTTGGGCTGAAGGAGTGGTGTCCTTGATGAGTGTTCTAAGGCGCGATGTATGAAGGGACATATTATTGAGTTCTTCTCACACAGTTGTGAAAGATGCTGGGTGCTTGAATATAAGTGTAAGAGAAAGCCTCAACATATAAGCTAGCTTTTTAGTTGAGAGATTGCATATAACACCTAAGAGCAAGTCCAATGTTAAATGCAAAATGACTATAGCTATTTCTATAATTTGACATCAAAAGTAGTTTTTGGTTCTAAAATAGAACTTGCACTCCAATATTAAAATGCAAAATACACTATGAAAAGTAGGTTTTGGTGCTATAGTACAACTTAGAAAATTATATAATAAAAAGTACAATCACATATATTTAGTTCTATATTATAGCTATAGTTATACATGATTCTATATTTGGAACCAACTATCCATTTGTTCTATTTTTCATTCAACTATAGTTATGCATGGTGTTTTTTTAAATTTAGTTTTATAATATAGTTATAGGACTAAAAATAGCTATACATTGGATCTACTCTAATAAAGTGAACGCCACTGATCTAAATATTTATATTATTAGAATAATAACTTTTTTTGTTTTTATATAATTATTTTATTGATTATAAATTAGTATATTAGTAATATATATCTATTTATTTATTTAAATATAACATAGATTAAATTTATTTATTTTAATATTTATATAAGACAATTAATCTAAAAATTAGATATTTAATTTTTATAATATTCAATCTAAAAAATAGTATGAATAATTATATTTCAGCATTTAAAATATTAAAATTATCAATATTAAATTTAATATTTTAATTACTAATATAATATAAAATAAAATTTAAATTTAAATATAATAATATAAATTAAAATTGAATTTTATTTAGACTAGTATGATTAAAATAGAAGATGATTAAGATTAAAATTTGAATTAAAAATAATTAAAATTTAGATGAAGATAAAATTTAAATTAGAAAATAATATAAATTTAGGTGAAGATGACCTTAGGGCATCTCCAATATAAGGAGAGCCTAAAATAGTGGTAGAAAATGATAAATTATCATAGATATTAATTTTTTATTTCACATCACTTTTGAGTCTTATAATATGAAATACACTTCAATAGTTGACAACTTAAGTTGCTCAAGTGGTCTCATATATTTAGATAATATAAGAAAACAAGTGGTCATTTGGTTGACCACAGAAAGTAGATATCTGTAGGTAAAAGAAATACGTGTATATTGTTAATGCCTAGGAAGTATATGTTTTTGTTTGGTTGATTGAAGGAAGTAAATATCTATGGGAACTCCTACTCACCAAGGGAGGGGTGAGTAAGCAACTTCCTGGATTCTAGAGGAATTGAAAGTTCCTTGGAAGTGACTTCCCCTAATTTTTTTTGCAACCAAACAATTTTATATTTCACACTTCCTAGGAATTACAAATACCCATGTATTTGAGGTGTAACCAAACGACCTCTAAATAAATAATAAATATAGTAGTTGTATATAATGGGTAAGATAATATATACTTTTTAGGTCAAATATACACTTTAATCAGCCAAAAATTGGCAACTTTTATTAACTTTCTCTTATTCTTATACAACTCCAATAGATAGACTCTTAAAGATACATATCATATAAATTATGACTCTTTTCATGACTCTCCTATTAGATATGATCTTGGGCCTCGTTGGACGCCCTCTCACTCACGCAACAATAGCTTTAGTGACTATACACTATACAGTACTTGACACATACCCAAATAGGTCCATCCCTATTATTACCGTAGAAAAGTTGTGGGCCTCGTTGTCCCACTTGTTAACTCGAAGACGACATGAGTTTGTAATACCGCCCATAATCAAGTTTAGTACTAATAGACTAATGCTACAACACCAACACACTACAGCAAATCACAGCTGTTAAAATGACTTAACTGCCCCTATCCTCTATTTATTTAGACAAATTTAGTGATAATATGGACCTGCACAGCACTGAGAAAAGATATAATTATCCACGTGGTAATTTTCAGTAGGTTTGGGTGATACCTAGGTTGAACCTAAAGAGCACTGGATTAGTAGCTTTATTATTATATTTATATTTATTTATTTATACTATATTATTAAAGTAGATCATATAATTTTTTTTGATGAAGCTTTTTTTGGTCATTGTTATTATTATTTTTTTAATTTTAATATTAATAAATAAAATCCTTATAATAAGTTAAATATTTTTTTTAAATAAAAACACTATCTTCGACCTCGCCTCCACTTCCGGTCTTCTTCTTCATATGATTTAACTAACTATATTCTTACGCTTTTATTGTCTTTTTCTTCATATTATTTTGCTAACTATATTCTCACGCGGATACACTCACAGATGTTATTCAAAATCAAGGGTGATCTTATTTGAAGAACATATTTGTTTGCGGCACAATTATCTACTATTAACTTTATAATACTATTAATATATTTTTATGTTATTTTTATTTAAGGTTTTTTGTGGTCTATCAACATAATTTTATAGGCTGATCATTTATTCTTTAAATTAATTTTGTTATTGTGAACCCTAAAATTTTTTAAGACTTGGTGATTGTTGACTTATGATTTTTTTTAATTTTATGCTAGATTTTGTATTGAATCTTCATATTTCATCTGTACTTTGACTGAATTTCAGGTTTAATTTAATAAGTTTTTAAGTTCTATTTTTATTCTTATGCTATAACAATTAACATGCTTTCATTAAATATATTTTTGAGTGATTTTTAAGCTTTAATTATGTGACAATTTATTTTTATATATATAAGGATTTCATTGATTTTGTTTTCAATTACTACAAATAATATATCTTTAGTTTGTAGCTCTGATCTAGGGTTTAAAAATAATTCGAGATAACTATTTGTTTGATATACAAACATTAGATATATCGTGCTAATTATTTTACCAAATTTTAATATATTATTTTATTAAATTTTATAATCATTCATATTTTATACGAATTTATACTTGTATAAATATATAATATAAAGATAAAGATAGTTATCCACCTCATATAAACCGACAGGAACGGTAAAATAATTAGGAGTAGTATATATAAAGTAAGAGGAAAGCATTAAAAAATTGTATAACCCATCTCTTTCTCTTTTCACTTTCTCTCATCCTTCCGTTTTTCCCATTTTTCTCTTCTCTAAATTACACACTCTCTCTCTACTATCAACCTGTTGTTGATACTATTACTTATCTTCAAACTTTATCATATATTCTAACCTTCTTTCTATTCAAATCTGAGTCTAATCAACTTTAATTTTGTTCAAAAGAAAACAGAGATTTATAGACCGGTTGGTCATATATAATATAATACTAATACTAATATATATATCTGTGGGAGAAACATAAGTAAGAAATTAGCTAAATGAATGAAACAAAAGATTTTAATTCTTCAGATCGGGGTGAGCGATGAAAGATCGCAAAAAACGAGGACAGTTTAATCCATGGAAAACCTTCTTCTGTTTTGCTCTAATCGTTGTTTTCTTCTACGGCTTCGCTTTCTCTACTTTACGCCTCTTCTTCACAGGTCTGCTTTTTTATTCCTCTTCTCTTGTTTCATTTTTATTTCCAATTCCCTTATATGTACATATATATATATATATATGTGTGTATATATTCAGTTCTCTGATGGGTTAGTGAATTAGTGGGTTGTTTTTTTAGCTCTCTTCATAATCGCCAGTTTCGTATAATATAATGTTTTCCCAATAATATAATATTTGATTAATGTCGTGTTTTCCTTTAATTACGGATAGTGTTTGAATATGTTTATTCTCTCCACGTATCGATGTTGGAGTATCTACTAATAAGTTGAAGAATTTGTGTTTTTCTATTTAATAATCTCTTGAATTACTTAAGTATTATTCCTTATCATCCGGAGATCTGATCTCTGTTTATATTGATTACGAGCTCAACAAATTCCATTGCAAGATTACTTTTTTACATAATAAGCCGTATGTTGTAAAGTAGTATTATTTATTTTATGTGTATTTGAATCTGTTGCAGAAAGGGATTATCCACAATTGGTGTCAACATTGCCAACTCCGTCGATAGAAGCTGTGTCAGACGCTACTCCACCTCTTTCCGTTCAAGAAACTGTCATATTCCCCGATCAGGTGGCATTATTCCTGAAATACCCTCCATCCACACCATTCTTTGCCAGAGATGAAATTGATTGTATTTATTTCAGATCGAATTCATCCTATACTCAACTCAAACTCCAGCCGGTATCAGTAGACGGTCAGTATCTGGGGCAGCAGATCGTCCGCTGCCCACTTCAGCCACGTGGACTCACCGTCTCAGTGGCTGTGAAATCTACTGGTAAACTCCCAGCCGGTCCGGTTCACCACTGGGGTGCATTGGTTTACGAGGCTGTAATTGACCGTGACAACACCACAATTGTTTTTGTCAAGGGTCTTAATCTACGGCCAGGTAGGGTCTCAAATGCATCAAGGTTTGAGTGTGTGTACGGCTGGGATTTCAGGAAACGGAAATTCTTGCTCACTGCAGAAGTGGTTTCAATTGCCCAAGAGATTGTACGGTGCAAAACTCCGTTGAGTGTATTGAAGCAGAAAGTGGACAACTACAACAACATTACTATCAAGGTCTCAATCAGGGTAATTGGTAGAGGAATTCTAAAATCCATTGCCCGACCCAAGCGGAGAATGGATCCAGATCCACCGGCTCATAAGTTACACGAAATGTGTGTATGTACGATGCTTCGGAATCAGGCCCGGTTCCTGAAAGAATGGGTCATGTATCATTCTCGTGTTGGAGTCCAACGCTGGTTCATCTACGACAACAACAGCAACGACGATATTCATAAGGTAGTTGAGTCATTAGTGGATGATAACTATAATATCACTCGACACACATGGCCTTGGATCAAGACCCAAGAAGCAGGGTTTGCCCATTGTGCATTACGGGCTAGGGACTCGTGTGAATGGGTTGGATTCATCGACGTTGATGAGTTCATACACTTGCTTGATGGTTTCTCGTTACACAATATTCTTAACAACTACTCAAGCCCCAGCGAGGTGGCTGAGTTACGAACATCATGTCATAGTTTTGGCCCATCGGGCCTCAAAAAGGTGCCTGTAAAGGGCGTTATGGCCGGATACACTTGTCGATTGGCAACTCCGGAACGGCACAAGAGTATAGTGAAGCCGGAAGCACTGAATTCGACATTGATCAACATGGTGCACCATTTTCACTTAAAGGAAGGTTACAAGTATGTTAACATGAATAGAAGTGTGATGGTGATAAATCACTATAAATACCAAGTGTGGGAAGTTTTCAAGGAAAAATTCTATAGGAGGGTAGCAACTTATGTGTTTGATTGGAAGGAGAAGAATGTGGAGTCTAGAGATCGCGTACCAGGATTAGGGAACCAAGCGATCGAGCCACCGGATTGGTCAAGTAGATTTTGTGAGGTACGAGATACGGAGCTAAAAGACAGGGTGCTAGAGACATTTAGTGATCCAAGAACTGGTATGTTGCCATGGCAAGAGGGAGAAGATGAGGAAGACAAGTTTTACATAAAGAAGAGGAAGAAGAGAAGGAGAAAAATATTAAGGAAGCCCTTGTGAGTGTTTGTTTTTGCTTAGCAGTTATGTAGAATGAATTGATTTGGGCGTAGAGAGGGAGATATACCTGTAGATCAATTGATTTGTACAGCCAATAAGCTATAGATTAGGAAAATATATACAATTATTAGTCATAATATGTATGATGTGGTACCTACCTTTTGTATCATAAGCCTTGGTGCTTACAGCAATATCTTAGATCTAAGGGTGTGTTTGGATTTCGGAAAGTTGTGAGTAAAATGAAAAATAATGTAAAATGAATTATTTTTTGTGTTTGGATAGTATGGAAAATAGGAAGTAAAATGTTAGATCTCTTTGTTATTTAGAGACTAGGTTTTGTTTGGAACTCGCAAAATTGGAGGTAAAACACTTTTCGATGTAAAATGGAATAGAAGTAAAGTAAATATTGAAGTAAAATATTTTTTAAAAATCTCTAAATAACAAATAATTCATCAAACTTTCAATTTTCTTTCTTATCCAAACACAACATGAAATCTATTTTACCTTGTATTTTATTTTACTCCAAACACACCCTAAAGAAAATGTTTTAGTTCCATATTTATTTTCTTGTAATCCATTTTACATGAAAAAATATTTTACCTCTAATTTTTCGAGTTCCAAACGAAGCCTAAATGACTTTCCATCAATTGAAATTAGCTGCCAACAAAAGTGAAGTAGAACAATTTTCACCTGTGGAAAACTTAGTTACAAAGTACGCGCATACAGTCTCTTCTGTTAGAGCAAGTTCAATGATTCTTTTAAAATAACATCATGTTATAGCTATAATTTAGCACCAAAAAATGATTCTTTGTGTTAAAATAGCTATAGTACTCCAATGGTAAAATATGAAATACACTACAAAAAAAGTAAGTTTGGTGCTATAATACAATATAAATAATATTATAATACAAGACTCACTCACATCCCTTGTTTCATAATATATCACAATGCTATAGTTTGTGCTATATTTAGCACAAAGTATAGCACAATGCCACTTTGTTCTATTTTCCATCAAATTTTAGCACACCATTGGAGTGCTACATTTTAATTTTTGTGTTATATTATAGCAATAACACAATTTTTAACAACACCATTGGACTTGCCATTGGGTAAGTCTAATGGAAAGTTGTGTTATTGCTATAATATAGAATAAAATTTAAAAGTATCACTTCAAAGGTGTGCTAAAGTTTGATGAAAAATAACATTATGCTATACTTTGTTCTAAATATAGAACAAACTTACTTTTTGTAGTGTATTTCATATTTTATCATTAGAGTGTCATAGCTATTTTAGCACAATAAATCATTTTTTAGTGCCAAATTATAGCTATAGTATAATGTTATTTTGACTCAACCATTGGACTTGCTCTTTTACTTGTCTCAACTAGGACTGAAAAACGAACAAGACTATCCGAAGTTCGGTTCAAAATCGACCCAAAAAATATGATACATGTATCATATTCGTTTTTAAAATAAACCATACATGACCATGAAAAACTACCCGATTACCTAAATGAACCAAACCTGAGCAAGCTACTACCCGCTCGATACA
>JAUEJK010220177.1:0-10400 GCA_032274865.1 Eryngium alpinum
TGTTGATAATGGGTTCGTTCATAGTCCGGCCCAATTCTAATTGTGGACTGATTAATGGGTTGGACATATCCTAATTCGTATTTAATACATGTGAAAGAAGCCCATAGATGTATTTAAAGATATCTTATAATTCTACTTTTATTAGTATTCAAGAGAAATCTCCCCGTAAGAATAGGATTGTATGTCCTATAAATAAGGTAAATTACACATGTATTTTTTTCTACGCAATTATTATTCTCTTGGCTCTCTATACGATTATCCCATTATTACAGTTACTGATTCTCACGCCGGAGGCGAATCGGGGAGACAATCTCCTCGTATTCATTTTTGCAGGATTATCGGAAGAAATATCGAAGGATTGTCGTAAGCGAATTCTCCGGACGAAAAACGCTATCAACACAAGTCTTTTTTGTTTCGTTTTTGTATGAGTATCGGTAAGGTTTTTTTCTTTTACCTGACATGTTAAGCAATATTCATAGAGAAGGATGTTATTTATTTTACAAAGGATTAAGAGGCACGTTCGAGGACATTGTTGTTTGTCTAGGTTCCTTTTTGGGAGACTTCCGGTAGAGATTAAGGGTGTGTTCACTTTATCAGTTTTTTAATTTTATTTTAGAAAATATGGAAAAAAGGAAAATACGTTCAAATTCATTCTTTTAAAATAGAAAACACGGAAAATTAAAAAACACTATTTTTTACAGTTTTTCGAATTATAACTGGATTTTAGAAAACTCTGAAAAACAAGTCCACCTTATTTTCCACAGTTTTCCGTACAAATGGAAAACACGGTTTTCCAAGTCCAATACAAAATAACTAGAAAATAAAATATAAATTTTTGAACATATTTTTTTAAATTTTCACAGTGCTAAGAAATAGAAAATACAAAAAATTTTAAAAAAAATTATTAAAAAACTTTTCTTAAAAAATCGTGAACTAAACACACCCTAACTTTCTTTGTTTATATGTTTTGGGTTTGAGTTTATACTCGGCATACGAGGTTTCATTATACACACTTGTGGCCTCTCGAGTAGAGATGTACAAAAAGTCCGGCCTGCCAGATCTGGACCGGGTTTTTTTAAAAACGGGCCGGCCCGGGGCTTTTTTAAAAAACGGGTCAGGCCAGGCCATATTTGTATAGAAAATATGAGGCATTCTTAGGCCTACCGGGCCAGACCGGGCTTTTTCAGATTTTATATAATATTAAATTAAATTAATATTAATATATTATATTTATCAAAAAGAATTATTATATATGCTATAAAAATAAAATATAAATATTTTAGTTACTAAATAGACATAATATATATGGAAGTAGTTTATTTACGCATATTATATCAATAATATTTATAATAAATTTATTATTTATATCATTTGAGTCGGTATAATTGTTATATTAGTATTATTTTAGTAGTTATGTTGATAAAATTAGTATATGATTAATTAATATATAAGGATTTTAGGCATATATTGAACTTTTTATAGAATTAAATCAGGTCGGATCAGATCGGGCCGGGCTTTTTAAAAGGCCGGACCGGGCTTCTTGCTAAATATAGTGGCCTTTCAAGGCCTTTTGACCCGGACTAGGCCCGGACCGTGCTTTTTCGGGCCAGACTTTTTCCAGATTTTTCCGGGCCAGATCGATGCCAGATTTTCAAGCCCATGCTTTTTGTGCATCTCTAAAGTGGACCTTAGAACATAAAGCCCAATATTCGATTGAACTTTATATGAGAGTGAAATCACATATATATCCACTAGTTGATTATTAAAATTCACAATAAGGATAAATCAGTTTTCCACAATTTCCACCACTAAAAGATGATCTTTTGAACATTAATTCTAATTCACCTTTTTATTATTTTGAGCTTGTGAATATGCGTTGTAAAGTCCTCACGGAGGACAACGCGCTCCACTAATATCGCTACAAATACGCATTATAGGACCCACTCTAATTAGAGTCTCAAAATAATTAATTTTCCAACACTTTCTTCGTGCATATACCTCCAACCCCACCCCACCCCACCCCGCACACACCCCACCATCTGAAGAAGAGGTGATGGGGAGATAGGGGTGTTGGTGTGTGCGTGTACTTTGGTGTTGGGGGTTTTGTATGTGTGGATGAAGAACGGTTGGTAGATGGTTGGAGTGGAGGAAGTATACATAATATATGAATTAATTTTAAATAATTTTTTTAATCTCTCATAAATAAATTAATAAAATTATAAATAAAATTATTTATATAAATACAAATATAAATTATTCAATAATTTATTCAAATTTAAAGATTCTCACACTAACGGGTAGTTTAGCCCCAGCCACCAAATCAGTGAGAGTGAAATTATTTAGCCACCTATCATAAAATTAAAGTTAAGCTACAATAAAAGAAATCAGTGTTAATTCTGGCCAACGAAATACAAATTCCCACACAATATCCTCTTTTGGATTGTAAGTTCTTATTTTTCAAAACATACAAGAAGGATGCAATGAAGAAAAGTAACCAAACAAAATGGTAAAAATCTAACTAAGAGATAAGACGAGAAATAAAACCATTATAAATAGCTGAAAAGAAAATTCAAGATTTATTCAACATATAAAACATAAATAATAGAAAGAATGATACCAACGGACTGATACCAACGGACAACAAGGTACAATAGATTTAAACGTAATAAACAATCGTTAATTGAAGATAGTTATAATAAAATAAATCAATATGAAAAGATAGATATAACGAGAAAATAATATATATATATATATATATATATATATATATATATTAATAATAAAAAAAATAATAAAAACTTAATAATGTCTACAACATGGTAAAATTTTGAAAAATCATTAGAATGACCAGAAAGACAACCGAAGAGATTGAAACAGTATATTTATGCACATTCTAAAATGAAAATTTTAAATAACAAAAGAAATAGGTACAATAAGAAGAAAACAATAATGCCCAAAGTCCAAGCTACAACCAAATGTGTAACGGATCGTTCCATCACAAATCGAGAATTCGTTAAAGTTTATGAGTCCTTAGGTTAACGACTAATGCTTACCAAGTTCTCTAGAATTATTATGTACGCATTTGGCCCTCAGCTTGGTTGTTACAAGAATAGACATCACAAAAAGAATCAAGCAAGATTCCATAATATATTAATTATGATTGTAAGAAAAATAATAGTACAAAATCAGAAAGCTAACAAAAAAACAAAAAGCAATAGCAAATAGGAAATAGAAAATAGAAAATAATAGATAAAACAAGAAAAAAAATCAACATAAATAGCTGAAAAATAACAACCAAGATATAACATATAAAACATACCTAAAAAAAATGATATCAACAGACAACAAGAATAAAGTAAGATTATAAAACACAAAACCTTGTTAATAAAACATACTTAAATACTGAAGTGGATCAATAGGAAAAGATGATAGTTAGAGAAAATAACATAATAAATTAGTAACAAAAAACAAGGACAGCAGTTTATAACAATATAGTAAACTTTTAAAAAATTCACAAAAAAGACAACAAAGACATCTGTAACTTGGGTGTTCACTCAAAGAATTTTACAACCCTTTACGGGAATGTTGAATTTATGAAATAATAATAACTAATGGAAATATAATTAGTTACACACTTCAAAAGCCATAATATAAGACATGAGTCTTAGAATAACATGATTGGGAAAAGCCCGCCACATTAAATTAATATGCTCAAATTGTTATCTCTTCATACTTTTTAACACGTGCATATGTTCTTTCCCAATAAAGAAGCTAATATATATGTATGCAGATTGAAAGAAGAAAAAAGGTACTCCGTAACTTGCACAAACCATACTTACAAAGGCATGAGAAGGTAAAGTTACACCCATGTTAAAAGTTGTTGTCAATACAAGAAGCCAAACTAGAATATAAAGTTACTTGGAACGTGCTAGTGAATGTCTGACATGCCAAAGTTATGCGTAGAAAGACATGCCTTTAAGAGTCTAGATAATAGAAATTTAGCCAGGCCTCTCTCGGCAGCCAACATCCCTGCATGATGGATGCACTAGCTCCATTCTCAAAGAGCTGAACAAGTTCCATCTTTCTTGACTTTAAAACATTCTTCTGAAATTGTAATCTGGAGGGATGAGATGTTATTTACACCGAATGCATGACCCGAAAAAATAAAATAACATACTCAAAACAATTGAAGTATAAGTGTATAGAACAAGTGCTGTCTGAATTGTGAAATATAACACCAGTGCCGTACACTTACCTCAATAAGATCAATTGCCACCTGAGCTAGCTCAGTTGCAGGTTCAGAGAGTCTTTTCCCAGCCTCAAAGAGTAAATAGATAGCTTATATCACTATGGCGCTCAATTAAAGTTCTTGTATTTAACTTTACACATGACAGCCCATTTATCCCATGTTACCCCAACTACTCATTTCACCTTGAGTACACGTGTCAGACATGAGTACGGACAATCCAACCCTTCACTTGAGCTAAAATTATATCAAAAAATAAATATTGTAGAAACATTATATCATTTTCTGTTAAGATATTACCTTGTCCTCAAGGCTCGCTGCACGACGAGGTGAAGGAAGATATAACAAGGGTAAAAACCTATAACCAGAGAACCAAATTTTGTCACTTATTACTTGTCACTACATTACAGTGGCGACAACTCTATACACTAATAGCAAACCCTACAGTGGCAGGCATCGTAAGCGTCATGCAATTGATTTGATTTGAAAGATGAAGCTCCTCATTCACACAATTATAATTGTAAGTTTATTATGCTTACTTCGATTACAACGCTTATTCCAGCTGCATAAGAGAACCAATGTATATCATAAATTCCCCTTGTATTCTTTGCCACCAACCACACAGAAGAGGATCTTTTAATCAACACATTACTTATTATATATTATAGTAAGATGTTGAAAATGAGAAATATAATGATGATCCTGATACCGATTAAGATATAATTATTCCACCACCTGAACAATACTACTAGCCTATTAACTCAAAGATCCACATTGGACAGCACTCAAGCTAAATTGTATGCAATCATATATACATATATCATTTCGAGATGCAGAGAAAAGTAAAGTTAAAATCATTTACCAGAAGATTTGTCAGCGTGTGCACAATTGCATCAACCTAGGTAAACCAAGCTGAACATGACAAGCAGGAGCCCTGAGACAATCAAAAGCACCAGGAGGTGCAAGTACGCATATGTGCCACATCAGATTTTGGTACAAATTTTGATAAATATTTTGGGTTACCTAGCATTTTTCTTTACCTAATTGGTGCAACTTTGTGACTGATAATATCAAGCACAAACAAACTGAATTTAAGATACTAACTTAACATCTCAATTCCATAGCTAAATATGCCGGAATATTCTTATTTGAAATGATATATTTTAGAAGATAATAAGGTACCGAAAACAACTCTCAAGCATAAACCTTACTTGCATAAACAAGAGATGCATATTCATACAACAAATTAAGTTTGTAACAGAAAGGCCGAACTATTTACACCAAAAGAATGCCAAGACTAGAGATTAGTTTAGTACACTACAGCAGTAGGAAATGTCATACGTACTTTTAACCGCAAATAATATTTAGCTAGTTCTAGAAAAATAAGGCAAGATCGAGTAAAATGAAAAATAATATCAAAGAACCTCTATGCAAAATGTTTAGTGCAAGTGAATTGTTTAGTGGGGCTGAGATTGGTTCTTTTAGAAATTAAAAACTGATTTAAGATAAGTAAAAATAAATGAATGCTGAAATTCACGCAACACTGCACTTGGCTAAGAAACAGAGTCATATATGAGACCGTCTGATGTCCATGCAGCTATTAATCACCTCGTCTGAAATTCAAGTTTGTAAGTTCACATATAAGGGCTTAATAATGATTATTAAAATACAAATTATATTTTTATTCAAAGAAAATCAGAAAAAAAACATATATTATTTATTTAATGAAAATTAAATAAAATATAAAAATGATAAATAAATAAAAAGATTGGTTTATGTTATTTATGTGTGAGCATTAAAATTGTATAAAAGATAAAAACTCTAAATATTCTTTCACACTCGCATGAATTCAAAAGAGTCGCATTTACAATCTAAGCTTCTATTTGATCTAATATAATTTTTTTAAATTATAAATATTTAATAATAGTTTACGAATGAATTATCTTAAAAATATTTAACTTAAAAATAAAACAATATCATCTATTATAACAATTCCGACACTAAATCATTAATCACTTATTGCGCATTTGCTTGTTCTGAGTAGGCCTGTAAATGGGTCGAATTCGGATCGGATCGAGCTAAATCCATATCCTAATCCATTTATTTTAATCGGATTCGGATCGAATTTTCCTCGGATTTTTTAAGTCAATCCATACGTAATGTTATATAATATAATTCTATTTTTATTATTTATACGGGGTGAATTTTTTAATAATATTTTTTAAAAAATATAAAATATTATAATATAAAAATTATTCTAATTTATAATTAAT
The DNA here is from genome assembly GCA_032274865.1 of Eryngium alpinum. Classification (NCBI taxonomy): domain Eukaryota; kingdom Viridiplantae; phylum Streptophyta; class Magnoliopsida; order Apiales; family Apiaceae; genus Eryngium; species Eryngium alpinum. The sequence continues at coordinate 6,520 of JAUEJK010220177.1, forward strand.
CCGATTTAGGACCAATATTTTTTTATTATTATTATTATAGAGAGTTTATTCCTATTATTTTATAAATACAAAAATAAAAATAATATATTAATTTATAAGATGATTTATAATAGTAAACAAACAGAGTACAAATGAGAGTGATGGAAAGGCATCTCCGATCTCACATGGGGTAAATTAATGAAGAAATTACTATATTAACTAATGCTGCTTCTTCTACTACAGCTAGCACCTTTTTCTCTCTCCTCTCTCTAAATATTTATAATACTATTGGATATATGCATATACATATACATGTACATATACAGGTACATAAATATATATTTATAAGATGATTTATAATAGTAAACAAACAGAGTACAAATGTGAGTGATGGAAAGGCATCTCTGATCTCACATGGGGTAAATTAATGAAGAAATTACTGTATCAAGTACTGCTACTTCCTCTACTACAGCTAGCACATTTTTCTCTCTCCTCTCTCTAGATATTTATTACATATACATGTACATTAATATACGTATATATATGTGATATATATCACCTCGGATTTGTTTTAAGTCAGTCCATATGTAATGATATATAATATAATTCTATTTTTATTATTTATGCACGGTGAATTTTTTAATAATATTTTTTAAAAAATATAAAAAAATTATAATATAAAAATTATTCTAATTTATAAATTATCCGATTTAGGACCAGTATTTTTTTATTATTATAGAGAGTTTATTCCTATTATTTTATAAATACAAAAATGAAATAATATATTTAATATTTATAAGATGATTTATAATAGTAAACAAACAGAGTACAAATGAGAGTGATGGAAAGGCATCTCCGATCTCACATGGGGTAAATTAAAGAAGAAATTACTGTATTAACTACTGTTGCTTCTTCTACTACAGCTAGCACCTTTTTCTCTCTCCTCTCTCTAGATATTTATAATACTATTGGATATATGCATATACATATACATGTACATAAATATACGTATATATGTGATATATATCACCTCGGATTTTTTTAAGTCAATCCATATGTAATGATATATAATATAATTCTATTTTTATTATTTATACGCGATGAAATTTTTAATAATATTTTTAAAAAAATATAAAATATTATAATATAAAAATTATTCTAATTTATAAGTAATCCGATTTAGGACCAATATTTTTTTTATTATTATAGAGAGTTTATTCATATTATTTTATAAATACAAAAATAAAAATAATATATTTAATATTTATAAGATGATTTATAATAGTAAACAAACAGAGTACAAATGAGAGTGATGGAAAGGCATATCCGATCTCACATGGGGTAAATTAATGAAGAAATTATTGTATTAACTAGTGTTGTTTCTTCTACTATAGCTAGCACCTTTTTCTCTCCTCTCTCTAGATATTTATAATACTATTGGATATATGCATATACATATACATATACATATACATATACATATATATGTACATAAATATACGTATATATATGTGTGATATATATCACCTTCGCTTTCTTCTCTATCGAACTCTTCTTAATTGCATATGTCCTCTCCATCTCTTTCTTCTTTCTCTCTCTACATCAATGTTCTAAAAATCGTTAGGCGGTGCTAATCGATGAAGGGACCGCCTAGCGATTAATCGGGAAATCAGGAATTAATCGGATTGCTAATTAAATATAATTTAATAATATAAATATATTATAATATAATTTTATATCAAAGTATATTTATTTTAACTTTTTAATATAATTTTATCGTTTTCACTAATAATTATTCATAATATATATATTTATTTTATTAGATATTATATAATAATATATAATATATTAGAATTTATTTATTAAATAATTATTTTAAAATTTATTTTAATAATATATAGGAGTCGAACAAAGGACTAGTCAAAAGTGAAATTAGGAATCTCAATGTTACAGATTAATTATATAGTTATATTTCTCTGGTTATTTCGTAAACTTTGTTCAATCACCTCATTTTGGGTACTTTATTATTTTCAATTCTATTAAAAATTTAAAGTTTTATTAAAAAAAAATAATAATAATATTTTTATTAGGAAGCGCCTTAAACAATTTGAGGGTCTCAACAGAATTGGATAGTTTTGATCATCGTATAAATCAAGTTCAGTTATCTATAACTTTTAAATTGAATTAAACCATTCAAAATAAAAATGTAGAGTTTAGACGACCCAACGGTGTAAATAAAAATATATAAAAAAATAATTAATATTATTTTTAATAATTAATTTTAATAACATTTAATGTGAACCCTACACTTCAATTTCATAAACAATATTAACAAATAAAACATAAAAAAATATTTTATTTATTATGTAATAATATTAAACTATATTCATTATATATATATATATATAATTAAATAATAAGTTATACTATTTATAAATAATAGAAAAATTATTAATTAGATGTATAATATATATATATATATATATATAATATAATAAGCATATGTTATATATAAATATATAATAAAATATTGAATAATCAAAGTTTGGACAGCCTGATTTGAAAGAAGATTTAAAATTAAGACTGAATTAAATTAAATTGCACCTAAATAATGTGTCTTATTATCTCTAAACACAACCATAAAAAATAGATAAATCTAATACATTATTTTACTTATCGGTTAAGGTTTAAGATAAGTTAGTTGATTTGATATTAATATTTTATGTCATTGTTATTTATTATTATTTATAATTATGTTTAGTACATTTATATAATATTCACCTAATCTAATTACAAATTACTGAAACAATATATACAATATATTAATATTAATTTATAAATTTTATTATAAATTTCAAATATTATTATAAATATAGTATTAAAAAATTAATTTATACGACACAAATTAAAGAGTAAGACTTTTAAGTAGGACGTTACTTCTTATCTAATTAGAATTAATATTTATTTTTAAAAGTACTTTTTATTTAATTAAGTCTATGATATTAATTTTTTATTTAATTAAAATTATGAGAGAAAGACTTAATAATAAATATAAGTATGATACTAATAAATAATAAGTAGGATATTACTTTTTATAATTGAAATTATAAGATTAATAATAAATATAAGTGAGAGAGAAAGACTTTATATTTAAGTGGGATAATATTTCTTATTTAACTGAAATTATGAGAGAGACTTAATATTTAAGTAGGACATTGCTTCTTATTTAATTGAAATTATAATTTATCTTTAAATAATAAATTACTTAATATTAAAATGTTAATTAAGAGTTGACGACCAATTATCCTTGTTCTGGTTTAATAATAAGGTAGAGATTCTACTGTGCTATTTTATTTTTTGACCTTTAATAATTTTAGAGTAAAAATGATATTAAAAGTGTTAATTATTAATTATAAGAAATTTATAAATAGAAAATAAAAAATAATATAAAAATTATATATCTTTTTATTATTTATAAGCTGGCACGTACAAACAGCATCGTCAATGTATCTTTGCTATCCATTTGTTCTTTTTTTTATGATGTCCCTAAGATTTATTCTTGGCCACTGCTTGTTGGCTATTGCTACCGGTTTCCATCATTTTTATAAAAATTACTTATTTTTAATATTTACTTTCCTATGTATAAATATTAAAGTAACATATAATAAATTTTTTAGTAGCTTCATTAGTCTTTATTTCTTAGAATTTGTGTGAATCCTAATTTTTTTATATATGAATTTAAAAAAAGAAATAATATTATTTATAATAGTTATCATATTTATACATCGATCCTAAAGATAATATATACCTGTGATGCTAACCTACAATATGAAACAGGAGAGATGTTCTCTTGCATCTCGCTCAACATGAGTTTGAAAGAATCTATCGACAGATCTTTAGAC
>JAUEJK010220392.1:0-10399 GCA_032274865.1 Eryngium alpinum
CTTCTTGGCAAGACGTACACTCATAGTAGAACCATTTGTTATCACACTTAATTCTCTTGATGGTTAGTAGTGTGATTACCTTTTTCTGTAAGAATATTTGTACAGGATGTATTATGTATTATTATTACAACATGTAAAGATATGACAAAAATAGAATTTCAGTACTCTTTGATATAACCTGTATGTATTCTTCTGTCAGATTTTCTAGCTCTTCTATAGTAAAAACTCTGTTGTTGATTACAGTTTGTCTTTGAAGTTGATATGTTGCGAAGAATGGTTCTGTCATCCTGTTAGTGGCATTTCATTATGTTATGTAACAGATTTCTTATGTTTCTAATTTATGATAAGAGAAAGCTTACATTGTTCTCATTTGCAGCACACTATGATGTTCATAGTTGATATAGAATCTGGTTGATGGCTGATTTGTAATTTCTGGTTGTCATGTGTAGTATTTATTTAAAAATTAAGTATATTTCTATGATTGCGTAATGTTTAAATTAGATAACTATGACTGTTACCTCTGAATTTTAATACCTTGCCGCTTGCTATTATCACAATGATAGGAAGTTCCAAGTATGTCTCCATTGCATTTGAGAATTCTTTTGCAAATTGATCCCAGATAGTGACATTAATGATTGATCTGTATAATATATCAAACTCTTGTTATCAATACATATGTTTTGAAGTATGATAACAGTATACAACAAATTGTACCTTCCATCTGTTAACCTGAACTTCACATGGTGTTGGATAGCTCCCCTTTTATTTATTATTTATTTGTAAGGTTGATACTCCTCCATTACACCAATGACATCTGTGTTCATAAGTTTTTATAATAATAGTGGTATTATTACATAGTAATAGTGGATAAGTAAGAAAATATCTATAATGTTACCAATGTGTTATAGAATAGTAACTTGTTAAGTAACGTTTTTGGTCTGCAAATGGTTCTAAATCTTCAATTGGGAGAAAGTCAAATGCATTGATATCTATTAGCGATTGTTGTTCATGAATTTCTTGAATTTTTGTGTAAGGTGTTATACCTATATGAGTTTCCTTTTTCATACATATGAACACACTCTCTTCATTGTAATCTCTCACGCTAAAGTTAGAAAAACTATGGATATTTCCCACAGTTATTTTATCGTTGAGAGAAGGAACTAATTTGTCACCAATGACTGCATGCATTCTAACATTCTGCAGTTAAACAAAACTTTATTTAGTTAGTTATAATTATTAATGCAGCACATCTTTAAGAGGTGTATAAAATGAGAATATTACTTGATCATCAAGAAGTAATATATTGATGCTCTTTTGTTGCTCACCATTGGTGTTGTAATTTTTCCATTTGTGTAACACTCGCACTTTTACAGTCCAGGTATAGCGTCCCTTGTGAACGCTTGAAAGAGAATTATACTTCTCATTTGACATTGGAAGAAAGTTATGATCCTTAGATTTTTTTTGAAAATATGTATGTTAAAATTATACTTCTCAACACTTATGTTTATAAAAGAGAAATGTAGTTGTAGCTTCACCTAATTCATTTATGTTGTATCTATTTTCGTTATTGTCACTATTTATTGTCTGATTAAACCCTTGTTGAGTAAATAATTTCTGCTGCAGTTTGTCAATTCTGTTCATAGACTCCAAAATAGCTTCATCTTTTACTGAAATTTAATGTTTTGGCAGCAGTACACGTAAGGATTAAAATGGTTAGGAAAATTAAGTTAATTAATGAGTTATAAATAACAGCTTTGTATATTTTCTTTTAATTGCTTTATTCAATAAAGAAATTATTTAGAAATTGAAATTGAGAAAAAGATTCGGTGATATGATATTTAATTTTCCGTAATGTACTTTTCAGTAATATTTTTTAAAATTCAAATAGTACTTTAATTAAATATACATTAATGTATAAAATAAAGAGACTTTTTTTTCAGTTGTAAATTTTATAAACTAACTCTTTCTGAAATAATTCACCTTTTTTTGCTTTTAAAAATAAATTAATAATGAAAATGTACAAAATAATTTCTTGAAAAATTCAAAAAAGATAGTTTAATTAATTTGTAAAATTCAAAAAAGAATTATTTCAGAAGTAATTCACCTTTCATTCTTATTTGAAAATCAAATACTTGATATTTAATATTACAGTTGCCGATAACTTGTAGAACGTGTCCGTTGACAATGTAAAGTGTTTGTGGGGTAAATAATTACTTACGTTTCTCCACACTGTGAATAAAGACTAAACTTTAACTTAGGTAATAAATGCATGGTTGCACATAGAACTGCATGTGTGCGCACATTTAAATATTACACCAAAACTCTATTCATATATATACGCCTGAAACAGCATTAGATATCACCTCATTTATTTATGTATCTGGAAAAAATGGCTGGACCTCTCTGGGAGAAACCACCGACTGATTTTGTGAATGTGAATGTCTGTGGCTTTACAAGAGTGGTATTGGTGGAGTAATAAGAGACAGTGAAGGTCGTTTCATCAAGGGTTTCACTGGCGTAGTTCGATCAAAGAATTCATTCGAACTCACGCTTAGAGCTGTGTTTGATGGTGTCAGGTTAGCTATTGATTCAAATTTCAACTTTATTTGTTTGGAAACCTCAAATTACGAAGCTATTCATGCAATGAATTTTCCAGAACGTTTTGGTGATCCCGACATTGAGTGCAAGGATTACCACTCTTACTAAAAAGGCTCTTGTGTTTGATTACAAATTAATTGAACCCACTACAAATCTGGCCTCAAACTATTTAGCAAAGTATGGGATGAAGCATCTTCATAACTTGTTATCTTTTGTTGTTCCGTTTGAGAACCTAAGTGATTTCTTGTTAACTGATAATGGTGTTGAACATGCTAATGAGGGTGATATCTATTTGGGTGAAGTTATTGACCCTTCGGAATCTAGTCCAGTAAGTGGATTGGTGGATATTGGACAACTTCAGAATGAGCAGGGAGTTATGGTCATGTTAATAATTTTGCAGAATTTCAACTGAATGAGGACAGTGTTGATATCGTAGTTGAAGACCCTACTGACGTCAAAGTGGAAGGGAATACTCTATTTATTTCTGCTGAAGAGATCGAGGGTTTGTTTGCTCGAATGGATGAACTTCTTGACGAAGAACAGGCTGATGGTGTTGCTTCACCGTAGGATAAGGTAAAACATAAAATATTTAAATCCAGTATGGTGTAGTTTATAATGTAGTACGTTGTTTAAAGTAGATTTCTACCAGTAGCTAAGGGTTTTATTTGGGTATTTGTTTCAGTAGGTTTCTGATATTTCTGAATTTGTATATTACTAGAATCGACCTCTAAGTAATATTGAATAAATTGTTATGTAACATATAAATTAGCAAAATTTGTTTTAATATCTTCAGAATCAGAATAGGTACTATTTTGAATTAATTTTGGCTTTTCAGAACTTAACTAACCTTACGATATGGTGTTAAAGAGATTGTCATGCAATAAAGAGCTAATGACCACTCATCGTATACCATACATAGGATGCAAAAACTGCAATTTGTTCACATATGTTGTTGACAGAATCTTAACCATCACGTTAGCAAAAGTACATATTTAAATGTTACTACGATTTGGTTTGCAACACATTGTCGAAAGTCTGTTCTATTTCGAGACGCGTTCTTTTTTTACATTTAGCAATTTTGTAAGAGTAACGTGTTCGTCTTGGACGTATGGAATAACTTCAGTAGATTTACGAACATTTCCCCTGTTTGTGGATAACTTTGTAAACGGTGACCGTGTTGTTAGTATTGCTTTAGTGGTAGGGGTGACAATAGAGTCTGGATCTTGAAAAATGAAGGCTTAGCTCATTAGCAAAGATAAATGGTTGTAATGCTAATACAATAGAATTAAATGATATGATATTACTTGATCATCAGTAGTGATCTCTGTTAAACAACCATCTACTACGTGATACTCGACTGTAGAAATTTGATTGTTCACTTCATCAGTTGTTTCCTCAATTGATACACAGTTGTAAATTTGTTTCTTGTCAACAATATTTTCCTTGGTTAGCAGTAGGCTGAAGTTATACGTCTTGTTCCGAATTGAGCTAATTTCAGATGGAACTCCCTACAAAAATACAAATCAGGTTTTTATGTGTTAAAATCTATTGTTCTGTATGAATTTATTATATATATAAGGTTAGCAATTGCCTACCTCTTTCAAGTTATTTTTTGAAAAATCAATATCAATCACTTTTTTCCCAGTAATTTTTCTGACCTCACGATTAAGCAATTTGATCCTCAACTCATCATTTCTGTCCAATGCTATAATATCAAAGTTGAATATGTGTGTAACTTTTAGGTGAATCAGTTTATAAAACCTAGTAATAATATGTATAAAAGTTATATTATTTAACAGTGACGAATACAGACCTTTCATCGGTAAAGAGGACATTTCTTCCACACGTATTGCAATGTTTTTTGCCGTCAACAAATTCAAGATCCTTCTGACATAAAGTACAGACAATAGAGTACCAAGATTTCCCAATAACAATGTTCTTAATTGTGAGTCTGGAAACTATCTCCTTCTGTATATTTGTGTTGTGTTAGACAGGGTAATTGAGATGTACTAAATAATATAAGGAAGGATCACTTACATCTACGAATTCAGGTCCAAACTCAAGAATGTCCTGTATTTTCTGAGTAACAATTACATCATTCGTGGACACTTTTTGACTGATGATACTGTCAATATTGGGGGTGTTTGTCTAACACTTATAAGTGGTTGCAGCTTATAAGCTGAAATAAAAAGCACCTATTAGGTGCTTTTTTCAAGCTTTTTTTTATAAGTGATTTTCTCACTTTAAGTTAAGCTGTTTGGATGGGCTTAAAGCTGGCTTATAAAAAAAACTTGAAAAAAAAGCAACAAATATGTGCTTTTTTTTTCAGCTTATAAGTTGCAGCCACTTATCAGTGTTACCCAAACAGCCTCAATACTTAACCTATTTTTGAGCAATGAAATAATCTTGTTAAGGACTTTGTATAAAGATGATAACTTCCATTCGTAAAGTATGTACAAGCCTTAACGAATATAAGTTGTATGTAAACTCACTTTCTTTTAAATGCTCGAACACAGTGGTGGTCACCGTTGATGTAGAACTGTGTTGCTGGAAAACTTGAGATCTCAATTTGACCTAAAAAATTATTGTAGGTATTTAACTTCATATCTCAATTTAACATGGTAATTTTGATAGTGCTAATCTTATATTCTTCAAAATATTACCTGACCATTTTTTAGCTCTACAACATGTGATTACAACAACTATCGGTTCGCTGCTTTTCTTCTCCATCGCTTTTGCAAATTTGTGAGCTATTCCGTCCCAAAACTTCACTTCAAAAGAGTTCCTTATATGAAAACAGAGGTAATTTGAAATTATGTTATTTATCTGTATGAGTTAATTGGAATTAATAGAATTCTTATGTACTTTTATAATGGTTTACCTTCCATCTAATATTAGGAAAGTAAGAAGTGATCTCTCCTGGTTTTCAATTTTCTTACTTTGAAAGTTGTGTACAGGTTGAACACTTTCAACAAAGCCTATTACATCTGTAAAGAGAAAGGGGCATATGGTTGTTAATAAGTTTTAATTAATCATAGTAATCATTTAAAGTAGCAACATCAAAATTGTAAAAAACTTATCTACTTGAGGTTACCAGTTAAATATGTAGACTCGGTTGCTAATTTGTTGACATCGGCAAGGTCAAAAATGTCAAAGGCATGGTGTGGAATAAGAGTTGGATTATCATAAACTTCTTGAAACTTTGTGTAGTTTGAGAAGTAAAGCCTATTTTTACATCTAGAGCACCGAGGGTTATCCGCATCTGTGTACTCGTTCACATAAAAAATTAGTAATTTCATTTTTTTCCAGGCTCAATCTGTTTTTCAATTTCCTGGTAATGAGTTTCACCAACGAATGCCTGATTTCTTGTATTCTACATTTGGAAGGAAAGTAATATTACATGTCAATGAAATAAAGGACATAAGACAAAACTAAAACCAATTTATTCTACAAATATTCTTTGACAATAAATATGGGTAGATCTTGTATTAAATGAGGTAGAAAATAGCGTACTGAACAATCGACGATCACTATATTCAGACCTTTGACGGTGGTACTTCCAATGGGTATGATTTTCCACATCCAAAGGACTCGGACGTTAATTTTTCAGTCATATTTGGTAGAATCCAATTCTTTTAAGCAATCGTATTTACAGAAATTCATATACATATTGAAGTAGTAGTGAGAGATTTGTTTACTCAATATGTGTTTAAGGTTATCTCGGTTCTTGTGAAATTTTGTATGATAATTTTTTTTGGGAGGTGTAATAGTATACTCCCTGACAAAAGGTAGTGAACTAAGTTGTCTACTTCTGGCCTCGACTTATGTGAACCACTAAAAAGTAACTGAATTGAGTAAAGTGTACTAATACATGGTTAGTTAATATATTTTGGTTACCTGAAGAAAAGTTTTATAAATATGACTGTAACTACTTATCTTATTTATTATTTTTAATAATATTTTAATTAATAATTATATATTAATAATTATGTACCTATTAATAGTAGGATTTAAATAATGTTTTATGAGTTATAATTTGTATATATAATAAGCGTATGAGACCTAAGTTTCGTTTTTATATTGGTCATAAAATAAAATTAAATATTTTAAATAATAAAAATATAATAATTAATAATAATTATAATAATATAATAAGATTTACTTTGATCCACCCCTTTATCTCGAAAACCTGGTCTTCAAATCTTGAAATGTTTAAATTGGCCTTTTATATGTAATTAATTTTTTTATCGATGATTCAAAATTTAATTATTATTATACTAAATTGTAAATTTCAAACAACAATATAGTTATGTTTGAGGTTGTAATCAAACTTTAATTATTATTATACGAAAATTATAAATTAAAATATATTATGGATTATTTAATTTTAATTCTTATTAAATGGAAAAAAATATGTGAAATAATAATTTTGTATGCAAATATATAACTGAATAATTCTATTAAACAGTTAAAATGATTACTTTATAATAATAAAATATATGTACATTAATTATTAAAATGCTACAATAAACGCATTACAAACTTCAGTAATGCGAGGTGCACAAATCGTAAACAATCGCAGCTACCTGACATTTAGCGCAATAGGATAGTCCAATGAGGGATAATTTTTTTTGTCTGACGGTGAGGGAGAAAGCATTTTCTGATTCTGAATGAGCTTCTTTACAAATACTTGGGATATTGAAGAAATTAATTGTTCGTCGCTACCAAAGTTTGTTATACCAGATCTTTAGTTGATGTCCCCATTGTTGAATAAGATTTTGGCCATTAACACAGTAGATGATTTTAATAATGTCATCAATTGCTTTGGTAACTTCTTGCAAATCATAAACTATTACAAATAGATTATGAGTAAAATGTGAAAGCATGTGTCCACTTCTACCAAGAACAAACAGCTCGGATATGGACTCCTTAGTCCAGCCTTTCCATGTAAATAAATTATGAACTGGTTGATAGTAAAGAGCCTCAGAAATATGAAGCCTGCACGCGTATTTGATGAATGGATGGAACTGGTCGTTGTCTTCACCGCTTGGGTATAACTTCAAAAGATTTATTTGCTCCAGTAGCAAATGTTGTTCATTTTCATCTTTATCTTGCTTCCAAACCCAGAAAAAATTTGCAAAGTCTTCAAAGAAATATATATAATCCAGCAAAAAAGCAAAAAATGAAGAACTTAATTCTTCATAGTGCACCATATTTGAAATTAGGCAAAATGTTGTTCTCTCTGTTTCTATAGATACATCCTTTATAATTATGTTTCTGTATGTAGGAAAGATGTAACTATATTCGTTATGTAGTTGAAATAGTTGGAAATGTGAGAGTATGGATGTAAGTGGAAGTTTAGTATATTGAATTAGTTGTACATACAGTTTATACAATTTAGACCGACTATGACTAAACTTGTAGAAATGTCTATTACCTATAACTCTAAGCTGTCTAATCGCAGTTGAAAGTATTAATTTGTTAATAAATAAGATTTTACATTAGCTGTATAGATTTTACAGACATGCCAACTGACTTTGACAATATATAGTACATTTTAAAAAATGGCCTTATTATTTCAATTTTTTTGTAGAGGTGGTTGGAATTCAATATAGACTGAAAATGGTGTTCAACTATTTAACAACTATAAGACTTGTTAGTACCTCAGATGATCTTTTATTAATTCTGTGAATCTATTTTAAAATGGATGAATTGATGAAGAACAAATTAAACTTCGTCATTCCACTCACACCACATATGTTGAAAAGAAATTTTCTAGTATGTAATTATTAAATATGTTTTCATTGTTTATTGTCATAGCATATTGTATTACAAATGTTAATCTACAAACCCTTTTTTTCCAGTACCTGCCTTCTGCCGTGGTCCCTTTGTCGAGAGAACTTCTACAAAGAAAAGTTTATTTTCACGTTCCTAATGGTGATATTTATGAATGTTTATTTGATTCGGTAGAAGGATGTTTCATAGGATTGGGAAAAATGATCGAACGTTTCAACATGACTTCTTTCTTTTTTATTTTCTTTGAACACATACGTGACAGTGCATTTTTTATTTGCACAATTAACTCTGCCTGTGTAGAAGTTGAATATCCAAGGTTCTGTGATTTCTATAGTACTGTCTTTGAGCAATTTGGAGACATACCTAAACGTCATACTGTGAAGGAAAGTGCAGGTACAATTTAGCGTTTATTTGTATTCAGTGTTCATCTTCTTAAGTTGTCATAAATATCTTCTTCATGATAATTTAGGTTACTTCTCCAGGTTACAGTCTTCTAGACGATATTAATGGTTCTTTGCTGCATTATAATTCTGATTATAATGGTCAGAAGGAAGTACATATTCTTTTCCACTCTGTTCCCATGTTAAGTGGAAATGAAGCTCTTGTAAGTTTAATTGGCAGTAGAGATTTTTGATTACTTATATTCTATTTGATTCATTGAGTTATCATACTAACATGCAGATTATTGATTCGAAGTACGAAAGCTTATTCTCGGAATATCCAGATGGTTTAAAATTAGTCTTCATTCTTTGTGAAAGAAGATGGAGGGTGACAATTAAAAAGGTTGGATCTACAGTTTACTTTACTGAAGGGTGGATGAGTTTTATTAAAGATTTTGAAGTGTGTTTGGGGGACTTATGTGTTCTTAGTGGGACAAAGTATCCAAAACTTTTTGGAGTAGCTCTTTTCCGAAACTATGTTAGCTGTGGAAAAAAATGTAAAACTCTATGGTAAGGTTCAACTATAGCTCTGTTATTTCAATTGTAACACAACCATTCTTATATATAATTGAGTCAGTTTGTGTTTTCTACATGGGTTCACATACCAGACAAATTTATCAAGTTTGTCAACACAGACTCCTTATCAGATGGAGAATTTGTAAGTAATATCGTGCAACATATAGTGTGTAATCAACAATCTAACAATAACTCTATTAGTATGCTAACTTTTTATAATTTTTTATAGGTTCTCCCAAAACTATTTTATGATATACATTCTGATCATATCCCAACAAATGTGTCATTTAAATATGGAGACTCAATTTTTTATCGGGAGTTTACAATGTGCCTTTACGAAAAATAACAGGGCTCAAACCTATGTTCAACGCATTGGGAGCAGTAGACGGTGATATGTTCCTTTTTCCATATGAAGGAGATGGAGTTTTTATTGTCTCTCATTTCACAAAATGGGCAACACAAACCAATAATTGTAGCCATCTAGTAGATACCTCTTATGGTTTACGCTTACGAACGATGTAATTTTAGAACTATGGATATCGTTGTGTTTTAAAGATGTCACTGCATCACAGGAACCAAATCTAAAATGTTAAATATAACTGAAAGGGCTAAAACATACGCCAACGTATGATGAAATAAAATAATCCACACATAAACATGCTTATAAATTCGAATAAACCTACAAATTAGTCCTTTAGTAGGCAACAGAACTTAAACATAACTTAAATTTTAGGTAAGTTATAGAATACCTCAGGGTAGACAACATTCTTTGTTTCATTTGTCGTTCGACCGTTGTCACTGTCAATTAGTACTTGTAGACCTGATGGTGATGTAACTCTGGATAGTGCAACATACAGTTGTGCATGCGTGAAAACTGGATCTGGAAGGTAAAGACCAACGAATTTGAGTGACTGGCCTTGAGCTTTATTTTTTGTCATAGCATAACAAATTTGTATTGGAAATTGTCGGCGAATCAATTTGCTAACGATAATAACTTGTATGTTTTGAGTCCGGATCATGTGTTATGCTCCTCATGGTGCTCCCTCATT
>JAUEJK010220503.1:0-10399 GCA_032274865.1 Eryngium alpinum
AATTTTCATTCCAAAATTGAACCAAACGCATGGAATCAGGAATGGAGTTCCATACCCATACCACCTTGGTATGATTCCTGATTCCAAACAATACCACACTGCGAACCAAACGGGGCCTTAGAGCTCTAAATAATATGAAGGAATCTATCTCAACTCCTATCTTATGTAAATGCTTTATCTTTTGTTGTTTCTAATGAAAAAAGAAAGCCCGAGCTTTAGTTTTAATTAGAGAATTTAGCCTTAAATTATCCCATGCCCCTGAGCCCCATACATTACCTGCATAAGAACGACCGACAAAGCCAATTTCAGTCAATTTAAATGACGAAATTCAGCCTGCATCACACTTAAACTTTATAACACCATTAGGCGGAGGCCTCCAACCTCGAGTATCTATGTTCGATGGACCCACTTGCTCAACTCTATCAGCATCTTCAAACTCTGAAAGTGATCGACTTGTAGCTACAAAAATCTCAGCTTTATCGCTTGGATTTTCTCCACGGAATACTTTATTTCTTTCATTCCACATATTCCACAGGAGCATCACATCATATTCTATATTTATATAATTTTTAGAAGCTATTTTCAAAAAAATGGTAGCTATCGTAGAAGTTGTTAAACTTTGCCAATTTATTATTAATAATAACTTTTTATTTTAAGCCACAAATCACTCCAGTGATCCAGTGGATAGCAACCTTCAAGTAACCTCAAAATATATTATATAATTCCATATCTATATATTTATTAAGTTAAAAGTAGACATATGATCTCGCAAACAAAGATAATATTGTTGCCCATTTAAGGTTATATTTGATAGCAAGTTAGGATCTTGGTTCTTGAATGTTGGGAGTATAATATAATATAATATAATTTTTTAGTTATCTATACGGATTGATTATCATAAAATAGAGAAAGTACGATGTTGTCATCTCCAAAAACACAATTTGGCACAACCTCCATAAATAGAATTTGACTGATTTTTCTCTCTCCCATGATGAGTTACTTAGATTTAACTCTATAAGTTAAAAGGGCTTCTATTGGTGTTGGTCAGTGATTTTACAATAAGTATGTTTGTTATTGTTTATAATTTTTTTTGTAAAATATTTGTATATGATGAATTAAGCTTGGTGAATTTACTCTGTGTGTGTTTATCGAGAGCGAAATGGAAACAGAGCTTTTGTTTTATTTCTGAAAAACTTAATCAAAAAATACACAAGAGTTGACCTTATATAGCCATGAGTACAAAAGAAGCAAAACAAAGATAAAACTGCCATTTTTAACTACTAACTCCAGTAGCCATCAGCAGATGCACTGTTGATCTGATAGCTTAAGGAAGGCTTCCTTCTTATTTAGCCAAGTTCCTTATGTAGTACCAGTTTCAAGACACTCTACTAGAGCAAGAACTCGACCTGCTTGGTGGAAAGATTATGAGATTTCACATAATGTAGCTGGTGTCCTCTCAAAGCATCATATTTTCAACTTCTTCTCAAACAAGTCTTTAAGTCCCTCTCAGTCTATTTTTCTTGCTAAAACAATTATGCTGAAAGAACCTACTACATATGTCAAAGCAGTGAAAGATCCTATGTGGGTTTCAGCAATGAATAAAGAGTTGAATGCTTTAGACGCAAATCAAACCTGGATGTTAGTTTCTATCCCATCTGGCAAGCAGCCTATAGATTGTAAATGAGTTTATAAAATAAAATACCTAGCAAATGGTGAAGTTAAAAGGTACAAAGCAAGGCTTATCGCCAATGAATTTATACAAGAAGCAGGTATTGATTTTCATGACACTTTTGCACTTGTAGCAAAAGGTGTAACTGTCAAGGCTGCTTTTGCTGTGGCAGCCTCAAAACAATGAAATATATTCCAACTTGATGTTAACAATGCCTTTTTGCATGGTGATTTACATGAAGAAGTGTTTATGAAATTGCCTTTGAGTTACAAATCTTCCGTGCAACATCCTAAACTTGTTTGTAAACTGCAGCATTCTTTATATGGATTGAAGCAGGCATCTAGGCAATGGTTTGCCAAGCTTTCTGATTTTTTAACCAAGTTTGGTTTTGTTCAATCCTTAGCTGATTACTCTCTCTTTACTCATCAAGAATGTGCTTTGTTCGCAGTGGCTGTTGTTTATGTTGATGATATACTGCTAACTGGTGACAATATCCACATGATATCTAATCTCAAGTGTGCTTTGGATAAGAAATTCAGCATTAAAGACTTAGAAGAGGCAAGGTATTACTTAGGCATGGAGGTTGCCACAAGCTCAAAAGGAATTTTGTTGTGTCAAAAGAAATACATTTTGGATTTATTGCATGCAGCTAACATGAAAAATAAAAAGCCAATTAGTATTCCATTGGATCAGAGTACTAAGTTTTATGATTATGATAGATTTGGTCCTTTGTTACCTGATTCTTCTTATTACAGGAGTTTGGTCGATAAATTACTTTATCTTACATTTATTAGACCAGATATTAGCTATGCAGTGCATCTTTTAAGTCAGTTCATGCAAGCTCCTAGACAACAACATCTTGGTAGTGTTACCAGACTTCTTCGATATCTCAAGTGTAGTGTCGATATTGGGTTGTTCTTACCTTCTGGAAATACTTTACAGTTGAAAGGCTTTTGTGATAGTGATTGGGGTGCTTATCTTATCTCTAGTAGGCCAGTAACAGGATTTTATTTTCTGTTGGGTAGTGCATTAATTTCTTGGCAAGCTAAGAAACAATCAGGTACTTCTCGTAGTTCCGCTGAAGCTGAGTATCGTGCTTTAGCTATAATCACTACTGAGATTATGTGGCTTAAAACTTTGCTTGCAGATTTACATGTATCTACTTCTGGTTCTGTGCCTGTTTTTTGTGATAACCAAATAGCCATCGACATCGCGTGTAATCCTGTTCATCATGCTAAAACAAAGCATATTAAATTCGATTGCCACTTCATTCGGGAGAAGGTTCAATCTGGTATCATTTGTCCATATAAAGTTTTAACTAAGGAACAACTAGCTGACATTTTAACCAAGGCTTTGGGTGGTTCTTCTCATTGGTATTTGTATTTTAAGTTGGGGTTACACAATGCTTGTGTACCACCAACTTGTGGGGGGAGTAATGAGATTGTATATGCAGCTGGTGATTCAGATGTTGCTGGTGTTAGTATGGCTCGTGTTTGTGATAAGAAGCTACAATATAAAGCTACAATGAAGCTTGCCTTAAGCTATCAGATCAACAGTGCAGCTGCTGATGGCTACTAGAGTTAGTAGTTAAAAGGGATAGTTTTATCTTTGTTTTACATATTTTGTACTCATGACTATATAAGGCCAACTCTTGTGTATTTTCTGATTAAGTTGGAAATGTGATGCTTTGCTGTATTGTGTGAAATCTCATAATCTTGCTACCAAGCAGGTCGAATTCTTGCTCTAGTAGAGTGTCTTGAAATTGGTACTACAGAAGGAACTTGACTAGATACAATAGGTTCATGAGAAGAAACCTCACTACCAGAAGAAACCTCATTATCAACACCACACACATCATCTAAAATCTGTGATTTTACATAACAAGTTCATTTGTTGATGTCTCCAAACATGGATCATCATCATTATTCATCTATTGATTAATACAATGTGGATCATGAGTAGAAATAGTGTGATTACTATCAAGGTATGAAAAAACTATCTCGTGAAAGGTAACATGTCTGGACACAAATTGTTGTTTTGTTTCTAAGTTTAGCAATTTGAAACCTTTGTGTCTTGGGGGATATCCAATGAATACACATCTTATTGTCCGAGCTGCGAATTTATCATATGGATGAACAGCTGCATAACACAAGCACACATTACTTTGAAATTGTCATAATCAGGTGGAACATTGAACAAACACTCATAAGGTGTCTTATATTGCAAAACTGGTGTTGACAACTTATTTATAATGTAAGAAGCAGTTAAAAGACACTCCCCCAGAACTTAATAGGCATACCTGATTGAAATCTTTGAGATCTAGCAATCTCTAGTAGCTGCATACGTTTCCTTTCAATTCTACCGTTTTGAGCTGGTGTACCTACACATGAAGCATGTTATGCTATTCCTTGTGCTAGTAGAAAATAAATCAAAGAATTATTAAAAAAATTAGATCCATGGTCACTTCTTGAAATACTTCACAGTAGTGTTGAAATAATTCTTTACATAAGCAAAGAAAATTATTAATTAATGAAATACATGTTGTTTAGAAGGCATAAGAAAAGTCCACACAACCCTTGAATGATCATTGACAACAGTAAGAAAGTATTTGTAATCATCAGTAGTTTCATGGAAATAAGGACCCCACAAGTCCACATGTATCAATATAAAAGTTGTTTTAGCATGATACGGGCTTAAAGCAAAAGGAAGCTTACATTGCTTTGCTAGAGGACATATATGACAATTTCTGTTACATTCTTATGAAATTGCTACAGAAATAGAAGTAATCTTCTTAAGAACAGGTGTGGAAGCATGACCCATTCTCATGTGCCCCAAAGAACTGAGCTGATTTTTAGTCAAAACTGCACTTCCGAAAAATCTGGAAATCATTTTATTACACTCAAAGTGATACAAACCATCATAAACTTTGACAACAACTATAATTCTTCTTTGATCTTGACTTTTAAAAACAGAACAATTTGAATGGAAGATAACACTGCAATGTGTATCTTTAGTAAACTTAGGCACTGAAAGCAAGTTGTAGTTAAAATCAGGAACAAACAATACATGCTTCAATGTTAATTCATGATTAACAAAAATAGATCCTTCTTGTTTAACTTGTACAACTGATCCATTTGATAAAACAACATATATAGGACTTGTTACAGACACCATGCATGCATAAGCTCTATAGCACAATACATAGGGTCATTGGCTCCACTGTCGACGAGCCAAACTTTCTTATTCTTAAAGGTTTGCACCATAGTAGAACTAGAAGAAACCATCATGCCTGCCATGTGTTCTTCTGGACTGCTATATTGTTTACCACCGTTTTCACTAATCATACTCATCATATTGGTCAATTGATCAATTTGATTATGCATCTGAGTCATTTGATTTAGAGGTTGTATATCTGAATTCATAGTTGAGACCTCAGCATTTGCCTGATTAGCTTTGGGTAAACTTCGAAAACCTTGACCTAAACTCTATTGGGAACCTTGTTCAAGCCTCTCTTTTTTCTTCCAATTGGCTGGATAGCCAAATGAGTTTATAACAAGTCTCTTTAGTGTGACCAACATAATTACAATGAGTACATTTTAGTGCAGATTTAGGAATACCATTAATAGAACTTGAATTCTGTAATGACTTATTTGTACCTTTATTAACCAACTTCTTTACATTGATCGCAGCTAGCATGCCACTATTATCATAGCCAAGCATCACAAAATTTGCTATTGGACTGACCTCCCTAGTAGAACTATGATATCCTTGCCTAGTTTTCCCATCATGCTTCACATAAGCATAGGCTTGTGACACGATTGGCAATGGATCCATCATGAGTATTTGACCTCTAGTTGTGGCAATACTTTCATGTAAGCCCATTGAGAACTATAACAACTTCCTCTTTTGGTCTCTTTTTTCTTGAACCTTGTGTGTTGCACACATATATTCAACTGCAGGTTCTAAGATAGAAAATTCATCTCACAAACTCTTTAAGTTTGTGAAAATAAACTTCAACAGACTTGTTACATTGTTCAAGACTGTGTACATCCTTCATAATTTAGTAAATTCTGTGTCCATTGGTCCCTGAAAACCTTTCACGAAGCTCTTGCCAAGCATCAGATGCAGTAGTAACATAACTAAGGCCATCACTAATGTCATCATTTACATGATCTAGGATCCAAGTGATAATCATATCATTGAATCTCTCCCACTGAGCATACAGTGCAGAGCCTTTGGCAGGTTTCTCAAAACCTCCATTGATTATAACAAATTTATTCCTAGCATTAAGAGCTATTTGCGTCGAGCGATTCCAATGAGCACAGTTGTCAGGACCTAATAGTTTCTTAGCAATCAAAATAAGACCTGGATGATCATTGTTATGAAGAAAGAAAGGATGTACATTGTTCCTCATAAAATTCAATCCAAAAATATATTCACTACTACGTTTACTTTCACTTCGTAGGTCATCTTCATCACTTTGTTCATTATCAAATTCAATGTCAGATTTATCAATTTTACATGATCCAGAACCTTGAACAACATTTGCATATGTATTTCGTCCTATAATTTCATGAAATTTCATGAATCAAATTGGAAAAATAAATCTTACACATATAAAGCACAACCGTAATCAAACTTTAAGAATTGAGAGCTACTAACCAAAACTGAGTACAACTTCCAGATCTCGTGAAGAACACATGAAGAAATGAATCTAGAATCGCAAATTTTACTCTGATACCATGATGAATTAAGCTTGATGAATTGACTCTATGTGTATTTATCGAGAGCGAAATGAAAATAGAGTTTTTATTTTATTTCTGTAAAATTTAATCAGAAAATACACAAGAGTTTGTCTTATATAGCCATGAGTACAAAAGAAGTAAAACAAAGATAAAACTACCCTTTTTAACTACTAACTTCAGTAGCCATCAGCAGCTGCACAGTTGATCTGGGAGCTTAAGGCAAGCTTCATTGTAGCTTTATATTATAGCTTTTTATCACAAACACGAGCCATACTAACACCAGCAACATCTGAATCACTAGCTGCAAATACAATCTCGCTAGTATATAAAAAAACACTTGCATGAAATTGGTATAAAAATTAGAACCATAAAGACCCACAACCACCAAAATTTGCTATGCTATGAGCATCACCAATTGCTAAACTTATCTTACTAGACTCTTTATTTTATATTAATTCTTGAATACTTGATTAAAAACTGAACGCCGAAATAAAGTATGGATTTTTTACATTTTATTTCAGTGTCAAGATCAGTGATAAATAGAGTACATATGCGTGACCCGGTGTCCTTTTTGTTCTCAAGTAATTTGAATCATGATAATATAATCAAATATTTGGATTAGACTTTCTAGTTACCGGTGCTTCTAACAATATGAAACACTAATATCTTCCGGAGCTACTTTTAAAATCACTATGACATGAAACGTAAAGAAAATTTAACTCATACATAATACGAGATGAATATCGTTCGTCGTGGAAATATATCGATCTAAACTCAGTATATTGACTTCTCACTATGACATGAAACGTAAAGAAAATTTAACTCATACACAATACGAGATGAATACCGTTCGTCGTAAAAATATATCGACCTAAACTCAGTATATTAACTTCTATATATCTCTATGTACTTGTGTTTCTCTTTATTAGATTTCAAATTAATCTGCCACTGAAACACAATTATGTTAGAACATTCCTTGTAAATACAATTCTACTAAGTTCATTTCATTTCTTCGCTTATTAATTCCTTTCATTTCTTTTCTTCGCTCATTAATTCCTTTCAACTAAACGGAGCGTATCAGTTGCTAGATAATTATAACATGTATCCTTTTCTTTTGCTAAAAGAAAACCTTACAGTTCGATTCAGTGCACAAAATAAAATTGCATTTTCATATTTGTAGGTTTTTGTAAAGTTTGTTTCTTTACGATTATATTTATAAACTTCGTAGCTATATTTTTTTCTCTAAATAACTTCCTAGCCATCTAAGCTAAGGCTGTAATAAATCATTCACTGAAGAACAAGAAATCCTTTGCATAACTGATAATTTTAATTTTATAGAATAAAATGAGAAGGCAACTTGGCTGTATTCCAAAACCGCATTATGTAAACAAATCAAATTTAATATTTATACTCATACATTGAACTGATGTTTGTGGAATATAGAAAAGTAGATGGTAGATCTTGAGATTAAAATTTCTTAGCAATAAAATTAAAAACATAAGTTGACTTTATATCTTTATTGTATTTACAACTCATATAGATCACCTAATTGTATGGAAAATATAGGTGTATATATTTTAGTTATTTTATTATAAGGATTGGAATCTAGGGTGACATAAACTTATAATATATAGGATTATAATATTAAACTTCAAATTTTATCATTTTATTTTAGATAAAATATAATAAATTACTTTTTATCAATTTAAAAATGTGGTCAAACTTTAGAGCTGCTAATTATTCCAGTCAAATTTGTAACAAGATAATAACAATAAGCAATAGTGATGGACATAATCATGTGTGCATTGACTAATATACTAGTATCACAAACAAGACTTCAAATCATGATTTTTCTACAATATATATCCAAAATATAATTTTTAGCTTTTGAATTTTTCATTCTATTTATTTTTAACACATTTGAAATTAGTCTCTGATATGACTAATTTTTTTAGATAAACACATATGATTATTAATGAGAACATGACAAGTATATATAATACGAAACTAGATGAACAATTTTGACAAATTAATAAAAAAATTACGGTATAACTCGTTACCTACCTAACACGTATAAATATATAATAATAAAGCGATTTAAAATTTTATAAATACAATTATAAATATATAACTATAAAAGGGATTTAAAATTTTAAGATCGTTCTATATACTAGAATATAATAAAAATTTTACAAAATTCAAAATTCGTTATATTTAGGAGATTCATATGAATCCGTATAATTATATTTATTTTTTTAATAAATTTTATTTCTGGCATAATTTATAAATTATTTATAATAGATTAAAATTTATAAAAAATATTATACGTCCGTCCTTAAAAAATTATGCACTGTCATAAATCCAAACGTCCATAACAAACAGACAAATATGGTGCAATAAATTTTGTACTTTTTTAAGAACGAAGAACTCAAAACCAAATTGTCCTAAAATATGTCGCCTATATATATGAACAACTTATATTATAACCATATCCTGTTAGTTTAAGTGATATCATTATCATATAACAGTAGTTGGCTAGCTTTTAAGACCACAAGGATGGCATCTGATAAGGTAGAGAAATACAGGTCTTTATTGGACCCTGAAAATGTGAAAGACGTTGTATGGAAATTTGGTGCTCCTCCTAACTATGATGTTGTTAACAAACTTTTTGAAGAGGGCCGAACTAAGGTAAGTTTCTGCTACCCAGATGAGCTTTTCTTAAATTTGTTTCAAACTTGCGACGAACAAAATGTTTTGTGCGCAGATATGGCCAGCAGGTTCGCTAGAAGAAAAAGTGCAGAATCTCGTCAAGACGTGGGAGATGGAGATGTTCCACAAGACGCGACTAGAAGACTTCAAAACAGTAGATCTGACCAAGTTTACTCTAAACCTTAATGGTAAATTCAAAAGAAAAAACACTAAAATCTGTCTTAAGACATGAAGCTTACTGACAAACTCAGTTAATTTGGGCGCTGCATAATGAAACTAACTAGCTGTATTCTTTATCAGGGAAAAAGGGTTTGACAGTCCAAGACATACAAAAGATTGGTGGAGGATATAATGCATTTCTTCAGACAGAATTACCAGAAGAGTATCGAGGCTACGATCCTTCTAAGGAATCATTTGATTCAGCTCATAAAGTTTTCACCACCACATTTCCCCGTGGATTTGCGCTAGAGATTGTCCAAGTTTATTCAGGGCCACCAGTGATTATCTACAAGTTTAGGCACTGGGGATACATGGAAGGTTCTTTTAAAGGATATGCCCCAACTGGAGAAAAAGCCGAGTTTTATGGGCTCGCCATTTTCGAGGTATATTAAGATTATGTACCATATACTGTAAGAACTACTACTAGGATTACATTATACACTATAGATTATGAGAATTGACAGGCTACAAATTTTATCAAACAGCTGGATGAACATTCGAAGATCATTAAGGTGGAGTTCTTTTATGATAGGGGAGAACTTCTTGGAGGTCTTATGAAGAAGAAAGGAGAAAACACTGACGATTCTGCTCCTGAAATGCCTTCAGGCTGTCCTGTTCTGAACAGCACAGGATAACAGCCTTTACAAGATGTTGATGGTGATGATCAAGCTCAATATCGAAAGGTGTAACAGTGTTTAGTACTTTATAATCAATAAATCAAGAATCAATCTAAATATATATTCTTGTTGCTTACAACATATATTGTAATACTAAAAGTTATGAATGGAAGTTGTATATCAATAAACTGTATATTTCTATGTATATTTATTTCTCCCGTAATCAAATTTATTATTCCAATTTCTGTTATTGAGGTAAGCAGCAGCCTTGTCTTATTCCCCAACTGATAATATTATGTAGAAACAGATGGTTGTTTGTTTATCACTTATTATAAATTATAAGTGGTTAGCCCTTACAAAAAGTATCTATTTATTACTTTTTTTTTTCTCGTATAAATCACAGTCACTTACGAGAGTATTTAGCTCGGCTTATATTCTGT
>JAUEJK010220613.1:0-10398 GCA_032274865.1 Eryngium alpinum
TACTATTTACGGTATCTTGAATATTATGGATTATCGGAACAAACTTCTTAAATTAAGTCACGAATATTGAAAGGTATGTATGTCACCCATCGCGGCGTACCGAGTTTCATAGAATTCGAGCAAGTAATTTAAGCAAATTTTGATCAGTAAAGGACAATAATCCAAAGATTTTCAATAAAGGATCAAATAATCCATTTATCAAGATCACAAAAATTCATATATTCAAATTTAAGACACATAAGTCAAGTAAAATTCTGCATAAATAATCAGCTGGATTTTAAATGAACTGTAGCAGATAGAACTTGAATAAATATGAATGCAGATCATAATAAAAATGCCCTAGTGGTCAAACTTAACATGGATCCAGTTTCCTAGATTCTCAAGGGGATTCTAGGACAAGATTTATTGAGGGGCAGGTGTGTGCTGTGTATAATGCCTATTGATGCATGATAAAGTAAATTAACAGAATAAAGACAAGGCATTATATATTAATTTGGCAAGCAGTACAATCACAAAATACTGTTTTTAGGTCAACCAATAAAAGTACTCTAGGTTGAACACAAAATAATGAAAATAAAGCCAAATAAACAGCCTAAACACTAACCAAGGCTACACAGATTACAAGAGCACAAAAACAAGATGGATTGGAGTCAAAGATCCAATGAAGGAAAGATTGTCAAATTGCAGGGGATTCATTTCCAAGCTTGAAGAGCTTCCAATGACTTGAGAAGACTGCCCATTGGATCCAAACATATTTATGAGGTTTTCAGTCAATAGATCACACTAACGGGCCAGTTCTTCAAGTCTTATCAAGTCAGAATTAGGGTTTTCAGGCCCTTTTTGCACAGTTTCTGATCCCTGGAAGCACACTTGCTCAATCAGAAACATTTTATTTTGCATATCCCCTATGGAAGTAAACAATATAGCATTGTCCTCACTGACAATGGAAGAAGCTTTTTGCTTTTCTGACTTGTACTCCTCAAATTTCTTATCTAAAGCCTCTATCAAGCATCTGAGGTCCCAATTTTTCTTTTCAAAGTCCTCAGTCATTTGATTTAGGGCTTTCTGGACATTTATAACCAGAATATGGGAACAAGAAATTTTCTTGGCTTCCTTTTCAACAGAATCAGCCAAAGGAGTTTTCTGCTTGATGTTCTTGTCAAAAAGAGGCAGTTGAAGGTATTTAAAAATACCAGTCAGGAGAAAGCCAAAGACCATTGTATTGGACTTATTGGAAGCAAGGATATGAGACAAAATGAGGTGAGTAATGTTGAGTTCAAGGCAGTTGTTGAGAATTAGGTAGAGAATTTTGAGTTCAGCAAAGGTAAACATCTTCTCAGAGCCACACCTAGGGAGTAGGTAAACTTTGATGATGTGAGTAGAAAGCTGTGCAAGAAAGTTAAAAACTTCACCATTGATGAGCATATCATCTTCAAATTATCCTGAAGGAATAGGACAACCAGAAAGAAATGAAAATATTTTGTTGAAGGTTTGTTGAATTTGAAGGTTTCACAATTGAGTTGGGAAAGTCAAGCATTTTTGTGGAAAGGTTAAGGGCTCTACACAGTTGGAATTCATTGAGATTGATTTCTTTTCCAGTTACCATGGAAATTAATTCCAAATTGCCACCTGAGGCATCTCTTGACTCCATATTGCAATAGAATTCACAAATAAGACTATAGTAAAAGTCTGGTCTTTCAAAAGTGTAAAGAGATTCCAAGTTGCTTTGAGAAAAGCACTTGGCCACCTCTAGAAAGCCCTTAAAGTTCACTGGCCTTCCAGTGATTAGGGTTCCCTTAAGTGAGGGGGACCTTTTCTCCTCATCAGAGGTTCTGAACCTCTTATATTTGGTTCTAGGGGTGAAATTTTGGCAGGCTTTGGGTGCAGGAGGAGGTAAAGATTGTTTGGTGAGTGTAGGGGTAGCTTGACTAACTCTCTTCCTCTTACCTTCACTACCCAAAGATGTATCCTCATTAGAGGGGGAATCTACATTCCCTAGAATAGGGCTACTCATATTTAAAGCAAACGATTTGGAGCAAATGCTTAGTGAAATAAATATGAGATAGTGTGAATGAGAAATAAAGGCAGAAGATTGCTTTAAATAGGTAGAGTTAAAAAAAACTAAGATACCTTGGAAATCATTTAGACTTTATCTTAACGACAAATAAGTCTTATGCTAAACAAATCAATCATATCAGAAAATCAGTATGCATAGCTAGGCATAAGAGATAGTTCACTAAAGAGCAGGCAATGCATTTAATGCATCTGAAGTTAAGTAGCCAAACATATCACTAATTATCAGACTTAATCAGAAAGGAATAATAATATTCTAGTTGCCAAAAATAGAATATTAATAAACAATGTAGATAGGACAGAAAAGTCTTGATGATGTCATGGTATGCGGGAATCAATTTTATGCAGAAAATAATATTTTAATGAACTTAGTGCTTGGCATTCATAAGTGTGTGTGTAGTTTTCCAAAATAATTTCATGATTGCATATAGCACACAATTTCAGTTTGTAACACATATTCACATCAAAAGGTTTTAATTTAAGAATTCTAAGTTTTGAAATAGTTTTGGAAGTATTTTGAAAGAAATCAGAATCTTCTTTTGAATTTTAAAAGATTTGCAAAGCATCAAATAAGTTCATAGAAGAGTTCACAAGATAAGTTCATATGAAAGTGAATTTTGAAAAATAAATATTCGGAAAAACAGAATAAGAATGTTATTTTAAAGCAATGAACTTATATTGAGAGCATTGCAGCAAAGAAATGTTAACAAGTTAACAACTAAAATTAAACATAGAATCATGTTATTTAAAAGAGCAGAATCAAGTTAATCACATACCATTAATTATTAATGGCAAAATCAAATTCACTACACATTTATGTCGATTTCAGTTAACCAATGTTAAGATTGTTTTCATATGTGGTGATGATGATGTCCATAGAAATGCATTCTGAATAAGAGTTCATACCTTTATAGTTTACCTAAACTCATAGAATAAGGACCTTATGAACTCGATAGTGTGCAAGTGTGAAGTTGTAACTGGAATGCATAGAATAAAGTAGGTTTGAGCTTTTTGATGTCAAATCTACATGTTAGAAGTAATGGAAGCTCTCATAAACAACATATAGAGAAGGACCTGAGTCTTGAAGATCATAAGGGGATAGCATTTTATCCCCGGATGAGAGTAAACCTCATCAGCGGAAAAGATCTTCATACAGGGATGGAAGCCAGGCATCAGTGGAAGAATAAACTTTGAATTCAAATTTATTTTGTCTTCTAGTTTGGAAAAGAAGCCTCATTTCTGTTGGAGAAATTGCAGAAATTGGAGGAATCTCTATTGTCCAGAATACACATGATAGAAAGCTGTTTAACCAGTGCTGCAAGTCACCATCAATAGTGGTCCACACCATAAGGGGATATCTCAAGTGGTCCACACCATAAGGGGATTTGCTACTATCTTCTGTTTCATACATATAGTCATTGTGTAGATATCTTTATATAATCTTTGTACTGAATTGTGAGAATTTTGTTGAGAGAAAAACAGAGAGAATAGTAGCTCTTAATTTTGTTGAGAGATTTCTTTTACATAGCAAGAAGACAACTCTGATTTCTAATAGGATTAGAGATTTCATGAAGCTTGCTTTGTAATTGATTGAAACTCCATTGTTTGGATATTTGTAGCTACGAAAGCAAACTTGCTTGTCTCAGAAAACCTTCAAAGTTTTAATATAATAAAGCTTTGATATCTTCTGTGTTGATTATACTTATCAGTTCACATTTATAAATCTTCATAGTTGATTGATTTCTGATTGTTTGTGTTTGTAAGAAGAAAAAGCTAAAAAGTGTGTAAGATTTGTATTCACCCCCCTCTACAAATCTCCATTGTGAATAACAATTGGTATCAGAGTAGGAAGCTAAAGTAAAAGCTTGAAAGATCCTAGCTATGTCTGCTTACACAAACAAAGTTCCATTCCTTGAGAAAGGGAAGTATTTCTTCTGTAAACAGAGAATGCTTATTCATCTTTAGTCCATTAATGAAGATTACCTCCACTATCTTGAAAATGGTCCTGAGATCCCTATGAAACTTGTTCTGGAATAAGTTGTAGAAGGCAAAACCATTCCTCAGGATCTAGAGATCAAGTCCAAGGAATAGTTCAACAATGAAGAAAAAGAGAAAGTAAGGAAGGACAGAAAAATCATTGTTATTCTCTTTAAAGGTCTTGATGATGATATGCTTAACAATGTTTTGTATCTCAAAACAGCAAAGGAGGTTTGGGATACCATTGAAGTAATTTATGATAGTACTGCTGCAGTAAGAGAAAACAAGCTTTAAATGCTTATCCAAAGCTATGGATGGTTTCTTCATAAACCTGGTGAAACTCTAAGTGAGATCTTCAACAGATTCTACAGGCTCATTAATGATCTGAAGGCTCATGGAAGAGAATATGAGAGGAAGGACATAAATAACAAGTTTATGAGAGCTTTGCCTCAAAACTATGAATCAAAGATCTTAGCAATCAGAGAAGCTAGAGATCTAAAAACCATGACTCTAGAAGACTTTGTTTGGAAATCTTCAGACTCACGAAATGGAGATTAGACAAAAGCAAGAGATGATGAGTGACACAAAGAAGATTAAGTATGTTGCTCTCATGGCACAAAGGAAATACAAGCCAGATTTTGAGCCTAACAGTCTGATGAAGAATGATGCTGTTGAAGATAGTGATGAAGGAAAAGGGGATGAAGAAACTAAAACCAAAAATGATGATTGTTACACAGTTGAAGAATTGGACAATCTGGATGATGAATCTGTAGCTTATTTGGCTAAAAGATTTTCTAGGTTGAAGTTCAAGAAGCCCATAGGGACAAGGAAGCCATTTGTGAAAAATGGAGGAGATCGGAAGAACATGATTGATAAATCTAAAATAAAATGCTACAAGTGCAATGTTCTAGGTCACTTTGCAAATGAGTGTAGAACCAAAGATGTCAACAAGAGCAAAGGAAAGGAAGATGAAGCTTCTTACTATAAGAAGAAGTACTTTGATATGTTGAATGCCAAGAAGAAAGGTAAAGCACTGATAGCAGAAGGCAAGGATTTGATTGAAATTGATGATGAAGGAGAACCAAGAGTTGAATACAACAATCTTGCTTTAATGGCTACTGAATCCAACATGTAAAACAAAAACAAGGTACAACTTGATATTTCCCTTGATATGTCTAAATTTGATTGTTTAACCACCACTAGGGAAATGTCTAGTGAAATAAATGATTTATACAAAACCTTGAAAAATGATTTAATTGAAACTGAAAGGATCCAACAACTTAACAATGATCTTATTGGGATTAACAATTTACTTGAAGAAAAACTTTCAAATTATTCTCAACTTTAGGAGGAATTACTCATAGTTAAGAATAACTTGGAATGTTCAGAAAAGAGGGTTTACTGGTTCAAAACTCAATACGAAAAGGAGAAACAATGGATCAGTGAATGGATGAATTCTTCTGGGACAGTTGTTGATCAACACAAAGGTTTACTCAGAGAAAGTGCTAATGGACTTGGTTTTAAAAAGTTCATAGTTAGCAAAACAAAACTAGACAAAGTTGAATTGGTTATACCTCCAAAAAAATCTGACATATTTGTTAGCCCTCGTTGTGTCAAAGAATCATGTTCAAAAGATAATGAACTCCCAACTAATGATGATGGGAATAAACCTGAAGGAGTTAAAGCCTTCAATTATAAGAAAGTTGAAGGAGATTCAGTATTTTCTGATAATACAAGTTCATCCGGGGATACAGATATGTCAGGGGATTTAGCATACGTGGAAATGTCTTACGGGAATAATTCTTCGAAGGATGAATGTCTAGCTAAATCTTCAGACAACTCAAACCATTCTAATACAAAATCCAATGTTTCTAAGAACAGAAGACATAGAAATGGTAAGAGCGGAGTAAACAAATTTAACAACTATGCATTCAATCCAAATGCTCCTAGGAAATGTTGTTGGACTTGCAGAAGTGAAAATCATTTATCTTTTCAATGTCTAAATACAGTGAAGAAAAAGAAGCAACTAGTTGCAATGGAAATTAAACCTTCTAACAAAGGCTTAAATGTCAGTGCAAGGTTGGTTAACATAGTAGCTCATAAACTAAGGAGATTAAAGCAACATAATTTAAATGAAGTTAACAACAAACAAACCCCTGAAGTTTCTAAAGTTGCTATATCAAGACCTGTAGTTAAATCTTTGGTATCCAACCATGTTTGGGTGCCTAAGAAGACTTAATCCTAATTGCATGTCCAACCAAGAGTAATCATCTATGGATCTTGGATAGTGGTTGCTCTAGGCATATGACTGCAGATATTTATTTGCTTAAAGAATTCAATACTCAAGATGGTCCAGTTATATCTTTTGGTGATGATAGCAAGGGTTTTACAAAAGGTTATGGTCTTGTAGCTTGTGGAGAATTATTCTTTGAAGATGTAGCTATAGTGGAAGGACTAAAGCATAATCTGCTAAGTGTCAGTCAGCTTGGAGAAAAAGGATACAGTTCTGTGTTTAATAGTGAAGGCTTCAAGATTATGGATTAAGGAAACCAAAATGTTATTTTATCTGGTGTAAGAAAAGGGAATATCTATGTAGCCAACTTTGCTTCAGCAAGTGGAGAGACATGTCTCTATAGTAAATCTTCTAGTGTGGAAAGTTGGTTGTGGCACAAGAAATTATCTCATCTAAATTTTAATGTCATCAATTAACTGGTCAAGAGAGAGCTAGTGACTGGTCTACCTCAGCTTGAGGTTTTTTTTTTTAAGAGAATATGTGTG
Organism: Eryngium alpinum; assembly: GCA_032274865.1. Classification (NCBI taxonomy): domain Eukaryota; kingdom Viridiplantae; phylum Streptophyta; class Magnoliopsida; order Apiales; family Apiaceae; genus Eryngium; species Eryngium alpinum. The sequence continues at coordinate 6,829 of JAUEJK010220613.1, forward strand.
ATGCTTGTCAACATAGTAAGATGAAGAAGATTACATTCAAAAGTAAGATAGGAATGAATGTGAAGAAGCCAATGCAATTACTGGAGAGTGGATTTACAAGAGGCATGGTTGACAAAACTTTGTTCTTCAGAAGGCACAAAGATGACATAATTCTTGTTCAGATTTATGTTGATGACATCATTTTTGGTTCTACCAATGAGGAGCTTTGCAAGATGTTTTCCAAGCTTATGCAGAGTAAGAAATGAGTATGATGGGAGAGCTGTCATACTTCTTAGGATTGCAAATTAAGCAGTCCCCTGAAGGTATCTTCATACATCAAGGGAGATATGCTAAAGAGTTTCTTAAGAAGTTTTACATAAATGATTGCAAGATTGCTAAGACTCCAATGTCCACAGTAGTAAAGATTGATCCAGACAAAGATGGGAAGGATGTGGATCCAAATGAGTACAGGTGGATCATTGGTTATCTGCTTTATCTCACAACTAGCAGGCCATATATCATGTTTGCCACTTATCTTTATGCAATATATCAAGCCTGCCCAAACGAATCTCATCTAGCAGCTGTGAAAAGGATTCTAAGGTTCTTAAGAGGAACCTTGATTTATGGTTTGTGGTATCCAATCTCTCCTGGTTTTGATTTGGTTGGATTTTTTTATGCTGATTTTGGTGGTTGCAACATAGATAGAAAGAGTACAATAGGAAGTTGTCAGTTTCTTGGTGGAAAGCTTGTGTCATGGTTCAGTAAGAAGCAACATTCAATTTCTACATCTACTGCAGAAGCTGAATATATTGCTGCTGGGAGTTGTTGTGCACGAATCCTATGGATGAAAAATCAGTTGATGGATTATGGATTCAACCTGAAGGCAATTCCAATCTTCTGTGACAACACAAATGCCATTGCAATTGCTAAGAATCCAGTGCTACACTCCATAACCAAACACATCGAAATTAGGTATCACTTCATCAGAGAGTATGTATTAAATGGAAATATGGAACTGCATTTTGTTCCCACTAATGAGCAGTTTGCAGACATCTTTACAAAGGCTCTTGATGAAGCAACTTTCAACAGGCTTGTAGCAGAGTTAAGAATGGTAAATATAGGATGAAGTATATGAATTGTCAAGTTTAAAGTCTTTAAAACTTTGTTATATATGCTGAACCCCTGACATTCTTAATCTATGAATATATGTTCTTTATGAGATCATTTAACTTAGTTTTATGAATAATGCTGGTCTATGACATGTTATTTACTTGATTAATCCTTTAAATTGATTGCATGAATGAATTCGATCATTTAAATATATGCTATATGTTAACATGTGGCATCCCCACATGGTTTACATTTATACCCGTATGCTTATACCCCCTGATGAATTTATCCCTGTATGAGAATATTTATCCATGTACGAGGATAATGGATAATGGATTTGATCGGAAAGTATCAAATTGCCAGCGAGGAAATTTGACTGAAACCCTAGATTTGGGAGTATTTCACTAATTTTATGGGGGTGAAAAGGATATCAATCGAAAGCGTTGAGTGTATAAGTTAGAATTATAGGGTTTATTGGCCATGAAACTAAAATTTTTGGGTGGATTTGATAGAGTTTTTGGTTCAGTAGAGAGAGGTGAACGAGAGAGAGAGAGAAACGGAAGCTTCAAGAAGTGATAAACACAAATGAGGGTTTTTCTTTCTTGGTTGCAGAAAATCAGCAGTGCCTCAATCGTGTGTGGTAGAGGTGTATGATAGCATCGTGTATCAACGATCCAGATTTATTCTTATCTTGATTTAATCTTGCATGTTGGATTGAAGTTTTCATCTGAAGGTTGGGATTAAATCTCATGGTCTAGTGGCTGTGATTTCCTCCTTATGGTGTACTTGAGAACACTAAATAATTTCCTTGTATTTGGATTATTGAGAAAACCAAGGCTTTTTAAAGAAAATAAGTAAAATAAATAAATAAATAAAATAAGAAATAATTCATATATATAATTTTTTGATTTTTTTTCTTTTCTCTCATTTTTTCGATTTTTCTTTTCTCTCAATTTATTTTATTTTTCTTTTCTCTCAATTTTTTAAAAAAGAAATAAATTTCGTCCGTAATAAAATAAATTCAAGAATTTATTTCCGGAACAAAGTTTATTTTTATTAAAGTTGCGAAAATTAATTTGAAAAGTTTATTTCAGAAATTCCAACATTCCTAAGTATAATCTTAACTTGTCGAATCGTTCGGAATTTAGAGGCTTCGTAAAAATGTCAGCAGTATTTACTTCTGTATCGACATGAGTCATTTTGATATTGCCTTTGTTGACATGATCACGAAGAAAATGATGTCTAATATCAATGTGCTTTGATCTAGAATGTAATACAGGATTTTTACTGAGATCGGTAGCACTTGTATTATCACATAATATTGATACCATTTGGAACTCTTTATTGTAGTTAACTAGAGTTTGCTTCATCCAGAGAATTTGAGCACAACACTTAGCTGCTGCAATATATTCTGCCTCAGTGGTTGAAATATATACTGAGTTTTATTTCTTGGAAAACCAAGATACTAGACAACCACCAAGAAACTGACAGGTGCCACTAGTGCCTTTTCTATCAACTAAGTGACCGGCATAGTCATAATCATAATAATAGATTAAGTCAAATGGGAGTCCTTTTGGATGCCACCAAGTTCCGAGGTTCCTTTAAAATATCTAAATATCTACTTTACGGCAGATAAATGAGATTATTTAGGATCCGCCTGAAAACGTGCACATTTACAAACACTGAACATTATGTCAGGTAAATCTAGGGGATCCGCCTTACATAGAGGCTCATTTGTAGATCCGAAAATGATGTCATCTACCTAAATTTGAACAAGTAAGATATCCCCATAAATATTTTTTGTAAAGAGAGTGGTATCGCCTTTTCCCATTTGAAGCTTATGTTCTATTAGGAATTTACTATGCCGTTCATACCAAGCTCTTGGTGCTTGTTTCAAACCGTATAAAGCTTTATTTAACTTATATACGTTCTCAGGTTTTTCAAAGTCTTCAAAACCAGGCGGTTACTTGACATAAACCTCTTCTTCTAAAATACCATTTAGAAAAGCAGATTTAACATCCATTTGGTAAGCTTTGAAACCTTTACGGCAAGCATAGGACAAAAACATACGAATTGATTCAATTCTAGCTACAGGGGCATATGTTTCGTCAAAACCAATGCCTTCCATTTGAGTATATCCATGGGCCATAAGACGAGCCTTATTTCGGATAACTGTACCATTTTTATCTAGTTTGTTCCGAAACACCCATTTTGTACCTATAATAGAATTGCATCTTTTACCGACTTTGGCTCAATTTGAGACAAAAAGGCTAGATGTTTGACAACATTTTAAAGTTGACTCGTGTTTGAACTCCTTGATATAGTTCACCAATAACATTATCCAAAGAGTGGTTTTTAATGGTTACCACTTCTTTAGGCAAATTTGGAGTTGCAGGGGTCCCAAAAATAGATATTTAATTATTTAATTACCGACGAATATTATTTAAATAATATTCGGGTCGAGTTGGGTTTTATTTGAGG
>JAUEJK010220721.1:0-10398 GCA_032274865.1 Eryngium alpinum
AACTAGTAGGGAACCGAAGCGCTAAACCCTAAACTGGTAGGGAACGGAAGCGCTAATACTAACTGGTAGGTGATGAGGGTGCTAACCTTAAACTAGTAGGGAACCGTGAGCGCTAACCCTAAACTCGAAGGTGGTCGAAGCATTCTAAAAACTCAAATAATGAACCCAAAAATGAAACTGAAGCGCTAACCCAAAACTGGTAGGGAACCGGGAGCGCTACCCCTAAACTAGTAGCTGACGGGAGCGCTAACCCTGAACTGATAGGTGATCGAAACATTTCTAGAAACCCAAACAATAAACCCAAAAATGAAACTGAAGCGCTAACCCTAAACTGGTTGGGAATCGGGAGCGCTAACCTTAAACTGGTAGGTGATGGGAACGCTAACCCTAAACTGGTAGGTGACCGAAGCATTTTAAAAACCAAAATAATTAACCCAAAAATGAAACTGAAGTGCTAACCCTAAAAGAGTATGGAAGAGCGCTAATCCTAAACTTGTAGGTGACGGGACCGCTAACCTAAACTGATAGGGAACTGAAACATTGTAAAAACCCAAATAATGAACTCAAAATGAAAATGAAGCGTGAACTCTAAACTGGTAGGCAATCGAAGCATGAAGCCTAAACTTAAAGGCAATCGAAGCATGCTAAAAACATAACTAATGAATCGTTAGGACAGTAGTGGTAAACCTAAACTGGTAGGTAACTAAATCGTGAACCCTAAACTAGTAGGTAACTGAAGCATGAACCCTAAACTGCTAGGAAACTACATTTTCAAAAACAAACAAACAAACAAATTAAGCAGGGGTATATAAAAACAGACGAAAAACAAGGAGGCTTCACCCCCCAAGGGCAAGTCTTTGCGATTCCACAAACCAAAGCACAATATCACTAATATGAATTCAGATTTTTAAACTCTTTACAAATTTGCGAATCTAAATCTAGATTCTAGGATTCTTCTCGAATCTGCAAATCTGAATTCACTGATAATGCAAATCTTAATTCTTCTTAAACTATAAAAAAAATTATATTCTGCATCTTTGAAGATTCTATTTCATTAAGAATTTAATTTCAAATATCATAAATACGAATTAAGTTCCAACCATATCAGGATCTGAACTATTAAATAAATCTTATTCTTTGTAAATAGGAATCTAAATTCATCTGACTCTAAGACTTAATGGATCTGAATTTACTAAAATACGAATCTGAATACATAAAATTTACGAATCTGAATTTACTAAATATACGAATCTGAATCCATAAAATTTGCGAATCTGAATCAACTAAATATACGAGTCTGAATCCATAAAATTTGTGAATCTGAATCACGAATCTAAGAAGTGAACATGAATATACTTAATATGCAAATCTAAACTCTTCTCAAACTACAAATTTAATCTAAATCATGCAGCTTCAAAAATTCCATTTAGTTACAATTTTAAATTTAAAAAAATCATAAATATCAAATTAAGTTTCACGCTATATTAGTATCTTGATAAAATTTTGAATCTTCTTGATAAAATTTTGAATATTCTTCTTAAACATGAATCTAAATTCAACTGATTATAAAATTCTAGGAATCCGAATTCACCAACACATAAATTTAAATACATAAAAATCACGAAACCAACTTATTGAATCACGAATCTAAATTCTAGTAAATATGCGAATCTCAATAAGGATGATAATATATAAATAGTACCGAGACACAATTAACTAACTCATAGCTAATTGGAAAAACCAAATTTAATAAATATAAAAAAGGAGAAGTCCATATTATTTAATTCAAATTTTAAACAAGATATATCTAATTATCTAATCTAAACAGTTAGTAACGTGATATATAATTCTTTTATTAATATATTGAAATTCAAAACAAAAGTTTCATGTTATACTTCTATTAATTTATAATTTTTGTAAAATATTAAAATCTATTTTTCACGATATTGAATTATTAATTATTTTATTGAAAATTAAATTTTGAGTTATCATTTGATAATGATGGAGAAAGAAAGTGTCAAATTAAAAGTTAGATAAAAACTAAATAAAGAAGATAATAAATATAAAAGGAAATAGATAATAAAGAATAAATAAGGCGAAGGAATAGAGGAGTGAAAATAAGAAGCAACAAACGCCAGGAATATGTTAGAGGTACAGTCTACAGATGGCGCGCGCATCGCGTTATAATTCAACGGTTAGTGTGAGTTCTAAGGGTTCCAAGATATTTAAAGGTTGTAAAATGATCTCATGCCTATATATATATATATATAGGAGGATCTAAAGAGAACTCCTTAAAAAGAGAACGGAAGAACTCAATCATGATCGTTAATTAATATTAGATCTGATGGTTATAATTTTTTGTATTTTAATAATTGATAAAATTTGCAATTATTTTTTACTGTATTATTAATGTGTGATTGGTTGTTTGAGTTAATGAGAAACTAATTTTGGTAATGTAACTGAAATTTAATTAATTGAGATAGAGGGATTCAACATTTCCTTATTTTAATCATGTTGCCTTGAAAATCATTTCAATTACTGTTCGCCCGATCAGTCACAAATTCACAATGCATGTACTAGTATTAGAATGTATATGCAATTTGTACCAGAACTAGTAACGCATCTAACAGTTGAACCTCCTAATAATGCAAAACATGATTCAATCTATGCACAAGTGTTGACTTACCTACTGCTAAATGAACTTCACTACACAATAGTTAGCAAAACTTGCACAGCAACCATAAATACATTTCATTATGCAACTACAAATAGAACTTGAAGTAGCAAACTCGAACTTATATACTTTAGCAATATAGGTTGTTGTTTTTTTCGAAATCTGCACCTTAAAATTTGTGAATAATACACACATACAAGAGCTCATATACTCCCAAAAAGAGTGTTATCTGATCACATTTTAGACTTTTATTATTTGTGCCTTAAACTTGACTAGAAGATGTAGTGTTTAACAACAAATACCTTCGATATAGATTAAAGAGACATGATTCATTAATAATAATTTTAAAACAATAAATAATATTATATATCTATTATTGTTGAAATTTATTTATAATAGAAATATAAATTATATTTTACCTATTATAGTTAGGATTTAGGTACAACCGATAAACTTTATTTAAATTGATAAATGTATATATTTAAAAGTTAAAATATTTATTATTATATTAAAATCTACTTAATATAATAGGAATTATAATCGTATTTTCTATTATATTTAGAATTTAGCTACAACTTATAGATATTACTTGAATTGATATATTATTATTATTATTATTATTATTATTTCATAAATACTTAATTATATTTATTTTTATAAAATTTTATATTTTAATATTATATTACATATTTTTTAAAATTAAAAAATTTGAGCTAACTATCACGGGGAAGGAGGAGGAATTTCAAAATTTTATATTATGCTTTATATAATTATTTATTTAATTTTATAAGAAAATTTAGATATACCATCACATAGTAATAAAGTAAAATCTCGATTTTGAAATTGCACCGATAAGCGAATTAAAAATGATGAGTTTTAAATTTTAATATTATATTTTATTTTATTAAACTATTTCTATCATTAGAGTAAAAAATAAGTTTTAAATTTTAATAGGCCATGTTACAATCTTTTTAAGTTACAAAATATCATTTCACAAAAGTTAAAACATATAAATCATATCCTTTCACTGAAAAAAAATCATTCTATGTGATGGAGGAAGGACGGTGGTAATGGTCTGGAGAGAAAGAGGAGAAAGAACAGGGCAGGTCGAGTTATCATGTCAAACAAAATCCATTGTGTACATAAGCATTTTGTATGCTTTAACACGGATTTATAACTAACGGACAAACTAACGGAAACTAACGGACGTTAACGGAAGTACAAAAAATCAAAGAAATATTAAGTTTAGTGATGAAATTCCAACACTTAATAGTTTGGTGACTGAATTCCAAAAAGGCCTATAGTTTAGTGATGAAATAATTGATTTTCCCTTTATTTTCACACAAATGTAAAATTTCCTATATCCACTTGGTTCCTAAGCTTTATAGTGGAAACTGAATATGGCACTGCCCCAACATGATATTAGCCACCTCCCAACTTCAACTTTAAATACTACTACTTCATTTCTAAACTTCAAATCCCACACAAATCATAGTACTTATCTTATGTTTCCCCTTGTTATATAAATAACCAGAATTCAAGAAGTGGTTACCAACAAACTGCATGGATTATGAAGTTTCTCAAAGTTTGCTTCTGATTCGCATGGTTTTCTTGCCCGTAATTTGTTACTGCCAAGACAATTATATTTGCTCAAGGGCAACATATTATGGCAGCCCTGATTGCTTGGGAACTCCAAGTATGTAAACATTTCCACTTTTCCTGTCTCTCTTTATAATATATATGTTATATACAAACTCCAATGGCAACCTTTATTGTACACCAAATTTAATCTGTGACTTGATCATTAAAACCCTCTGGTGACCACCACCTAAGCCAATAAAGAGTTAAACCACACTCCTTAGCAGTCTTGAGGTAATCTGTATCAGTATTATCATTAATGATCATAGTTGCAGCATTCAGAAGATCTTTAAATGTCTTTTTATCTTTTGCAGACTCTCGAGGAACCCACAGTCTTTCATTGTCCCTTGGCTCCTGAATAATTAGATAAGACTAATTAACAACATTGTTCTATGTGTGTTGTAACTAGGAATCATTAAGTGCATTACAAGTTGCACATCAAGTTCCACAACATTGGCATTACTCAGTGCAATAATTATTCAACAGAAAGTTCCCCAAAAATCACATTCCAATAATAATCACAAGATGCATCGCAAGTTGAGCTTTTAGCTTTCTACATAATAATGTGTTCTGATTGATATCCTTCACTATATAGATGTTAAACATACAATCACAATTTGTATTACAGATTCTATAACAGGTATTGTAACCTGATCTACTAGTACCATCACCAATGCTACTATTTGTACTACAAATTCCACAACAAGTTGCGTAATCCGATCTATTAGTACATGTTCAGAAAGTTGTATGCACTGATCTATTAGCGCATGTTATGTTGTTCTAGTATGGAATAAATATGATGCATACTAAGTTTCACTACTCGATCTATTAATAGTAAACACATGTATAAAAAAAATAAAGCCTAGTGATAATCCTGCTTCTGTTAGTAGATATGCATCAAAATTAACTAAACCCATACTTAAAAAAGTTTAGAAAAAATAATATAACTGCATGTTCAACGATTAAACCTCCCTGTTTTTTTTGCTATGTTTTCCCCTCTTTTTTAATTGAAAATATTATCGCAACAGTGCTACTGTAATTGATAATACAATAACAACCCAAATTCAATTACTATTTCAAAGGCCTAAAATGTACACGTTCCACATCTTTTAGCAGAATAAAGAACTACTCCCTCTGTACAGATGAATTCTTAACGTTTCAAATGGGTGTCTTGACACGCAATTTTAGGTGGTTATAAAATATATTTAAAATTAATATTTTTAAAATATTTTTAAATCGAATAAAAGTAGAGAATCTCTACTTTTATTCAGTTTAAAAATATTTTAAAAATATTAAATTTAAATATATTTTACAACCATCTAAAATTGCGTGCCAAGACATTCATTTCAAATGTTAAGAAATGAAGTTGACGGAGGTAGTACTTTATATATGGTCACCAAAACCCATAAACAAAATACAAATTCCACTGTAAACTAATCACAAAATGAATTCAAGAATAAGGCAACACAGACAGAACTAATAAAATTGCATGAAAATAGGAGAATACCTCGTTATTCTTTTGGTAGAGTTCCCTCTCCCATTATTAGGGAAAAGATGCTTCGTCTTTATTTGCAAAAAATTGATTCTTCAGTATTGCAAAAGTTTATCTCTTATATTGATTCAAAGATCTGGAGAAAGGTGCCTTAATTTTGTAATTGCATATCAAGCACCATAAAAATTTAAAATCACCTGGAGGTTTTTTTTTTTTTGGGCGTTCTGCACCTTTTCTCAATTGGAATCAGTTAAAGAATTTCCATACTTAATACTCCCATAATTATCTCCATTTATTAAATTCAATATTTCATAATTTTTTATATAAACCTGTAATTAATTTATCATATATTTCTTAAATTAATTGAGATCATATGATCTAGTTATAATGAATGGTTATGATGTAGTTCTCTTGTTCTCTTTTTACGGAGTTCTCCCTAGAACTAGACTCTCTCTATATATATATAAATTACAGAGTTGGGCGATTGAAGGCGTAAATATTTGTTTAAAATTTATTTATATTTAATAATTTATATAATTCAGAACTGATTAAAGGAATAAAAATCTAAAATACAAATGGAACAAATACTATAAAAATATCAGGCCTTCGTGATATATATCTATCGTTCTAAGTTATGAATTCAAGTTATGAATGCGTAATAGCTCTATTGAATAATTGCACAAATTCAAGGCGGAGTCTTCTTATAATTTTCTTTTTATTCAATTTTCTTATAATTTTAATTTTTATATTAAAGTTTAAATTTGTAAACATTAAGGGTGTATTTTTTTGGTTAAAAACTTTTTAGTTATATTTTTCTTAGATTTTTATTATTTTTTTTCATATTTTCCATCGTTAGAAAATTTTAAAAATATATTTTATAAAAATTATATCAACTTTTTATATAACTTATACTAAAGTTAAAAATTTATATTTATATTTTTATAAAGAATTATATAATTTTTTTTAAAATAGAGTTATAATTAAAAAATTAATTAAAATATATTTATAAATTTTCTTAATTTCTAACAAAATTTTTATAAAAACTGGCGAGAATCACGCGCCCCGGAGCTTCAAATTCAATTTGCAGTTGAGCCATTCGAAATACCCGTCCATCTTAAAAAGCAGCACCATCCTGTGTGTTTATAAACACACACACACACACATAGTCGTCTTGGAGTTTACTCTCTTCATGCCCAAATTATGTCTGAACACAAAGGTGAAGGTGGATCTGTTAACTATATTCTCTTCGATTACTCAATTTAATTGTGTTTTGTTTAGCTGCAATTGAATTTTTTCACATGCGGATTATTTTGTTTATATTATTAATTGGATGAATGGATTTGATTTTACTGACGCGATCGTGTTTGATACTTCAGAATTCAGAATTAGTATTCTCCATAAGCTTTGTTGGCTTCTCATACTCCAAAATTTTCCCTGCAAAAACATAGTTATTGCCCTTAAAACAGATTATAATCTACAAATAATGTGAATGTGACAAAATTGCGAACATAAACCAAATGAGAGGACCATAACCATGTAACAGTTGGAACTCTGTGAGCCACAGTTATGACAGTACAATCTGAGAATTTTTCGCGAATGATCTTCTGCAGAATTGCATCAGTTGCAGAGTCTATAGAAGCAGTTGCTTCGTCCAAAACTAGTATTTTGTTTCGTTTAAATAGCATTCTCCTAGACAAAAGAGTTGGCGTTGTCCAGCACTCCAGTTTTCTCCTTCGTCACTTGCTTTTATAAACATGATCATAACATAAAAATGAAGTTATTTTTACTTTTTTACAACATGTCTGCATATAGATTGCCGGATTAATATGTACACGAGAGAAAACTGACCAGAAGAATCTAATAAGTTTGGGAGGCTGCTTATTATTTCCTTTAGTTGGCACTTCTCTAATGCTTGCAAATCAAGCTTTATGGTCAGTATTAAGTAATGAGTTTATGATTATGTACAACTAATTGGCTTACCTTCCATATACTGTCATCTGAATAAAGGCCTAAAGGGTCCATATTTATCCGAATGCTGCCTTTGAAAAGAGTTGGTTCCTGAGAGATGACACTGAGTTTCATCCATAAATCTTTAAGACCTATAGAGCAAATGTCCATGGCATCTACAAGAATCTTCCCACTATAAGGCTCTACTAAACGAAACAAAGCAGTTATAAAAGTAGTTTTCCTGCTTCCAGTCCGTCCAATGATGCCTACTCTAGTTCCTTCCGTGAAGGTACAAGTTATACCCTTAAGAACCAAGGGAGAGTTGGGCCGATATTTAATCTAACAAACAATTAAATCAATCATTAGATTTTGAATATAATAATAGTTAAAGATAAACTATATCAGATCCTCACCTTTAGCTCTTGCAGTTCAATCCTACCCGTGTAAGGCCATCGAATGAAGAAAACTTGGGGGGGCTGTCAATGCTAGAGCATAGGAAAGCGAGAGCCCCACAAGCCCTGCGATACACAAAAAGAACACATATAAGTGAAGGAGTTAGCTTCATCATACCATGTATGTATTAGCCTGACGATCAACAGCTGAGTACCTGGAGCTATATAACCACTTGGAAGATAAATGATAAGAAAAGCAACAGTAAATATGGTCGAATATGAGTACCTAAGTCGTTTATCTTGTGCTGTCATAAACTGTGTTTGACACTTTTAAAGTACTTTTGAAAATGGCACATTGAGAAGGCCACATATGAATAAATGATAACAAAAGCAGCAGTAAATAGGGTCAAATATGAGAACCTAAGTCGTTTATCTTGTACATTGAGAAGGCCACATATGAATAAAGATTAAAGGGACTAAACCAGGTAGAACACCAGTCCCCACATCAATATTCTCCAGGTTTAAGGAGACAATATAACAAACATCTGGCATGCATATTCTTCACTACCTTACAAAACAGACATAAATCAAAGTATAACAGTGCAAAAGTGGCATACGTACACAACACACACAACCATTCCCATATAACCCCAAATTAAACCCTAACTTTTTATATACACCTCTAATCATGATATACCTTCATAATAGGGAGGGTCTTTGCCAGATTCACCATTAGAACCATCTATAAATCTTCATCAACCAAGTCATTGTGCTTCAATTTTTGGTCAATCGCAAAGAGAGAGAGGGGGAGGGTGTTTTTCGCGGGAACGGACTTAGGAAACATGTACCAGTACGTCAACTAACGTTGTTAGTGCTTTGACTAACGAAGGTACATGTTTCGTAATTGTAACGAAAATGCAGTACCTAATCTGCTAGTTTCGTTAATGCAGGCATCATAATGCATAACTCAGTAAAATACAGTTATCAAAATGTAGTGTACTCTTGTTTATATTATTAATTGGATGAATAGATTTGATTTTACTAACACGATCGTGTTTGATACTTCAGAATTCAGAATTGAGAAGAAAAGAATAGAACAATACAAAGAAGAATCAGAGTGAAAGTTTAGAGAAGGAAAGGTAAGGTAAATCAATATTCACTATTTGCATAATAAACTTCAATTACATCCGGCTAATTATACTACCACAATATTAGATAAAAATGGAAATCACAGTAATTAAAGCATAAACTATGCCGACAAGATCAGCTATAATTAAGGCAATCGATATTATTCTTTCATACCAGAACTTCCCCAAATCACTCCACTCCAGTGAATTACTGTTGTGATTGCATAATCCGTGAGAATACCTCTCACTCAACCACATTCTTGTCCTCAAGAATGTTGACAGTAATATTAGCTGGTGCTGATGGTAAATGGTCAAGAATGTGAGCTGAATAGCGTGGTTTAATTTTGTCCCAATCCTTCCAGGTTGCTTCTTCTGGTGTGAGCCCTTCCCATTGCAATAATACTTTAATTCCAACTCTATTTTCATCTTAAAGACAGAACGATCAAGTATGGCCACTGGGTTCCTAAGCAAGTGCCCATTTTGACCCACCGGAGGTAGTGTCGGCTCCATAACATCATTAAGACCCAGCTTCTTCTTTAATAGTGAAACATGAAATGTAGGATGGATGAGTGACTGAGGTGGCAGCTTGAGAGTATAAGCCACTAGATCTGGAATGGACCATAGAAGCGAGGTGCCAATTTTTAATTAGTCCTCATTGCTACACTGGACTGCCGGTAGGGATGTAACTTAAGAAACACCCAGTTTCCTATATTGAACTCTCTCTCACTGCGCTTAAGATCAGCAAATTGTTTCATTCGTTCCCTTGTCAGCGTAAGGTTGATTTTTATTGCAGCTAGCATGTTGGCTCAATCTTGTGCAAATTAACTCACATCACCAACTCTAGAAGGTATTAACTGATGGAATTGAACTTGTACAGGTGGATACCCATATACTGCCTCAAACGGGCTCATCTTAATAGTTGAATGAAAGGTTGTGTTATACCACCACTCGGCCATAGCGAGCCAGTTGTACCACTTCTTTGGCCTTTCAACACAAATGCAGCGAAGACACTCTGTCCGTCAGATTGAGGATGATATGCAGAACTCATTCATAATTGTGTCCCCATCTTCTTGAATAGTTCCTGCCAAAAAGTACTTAAGAAAATTGGATCCCGGTCACTCACAATGC
>JAUEJK010220936.1:0-10398 GCA_032274865.1 Eryngium alpinum
TTTTCTGTTTGTGTTTTGTTTGCTGGCAGATTAGTTTTTATTTTGAAAATTTAGGTTATATTTGCATTCACCCCCCCCCCCCTCTGCAAATCTAGTCTGAGTTTATATTATTTAACACTGCTCTTGTGGTAGCAAAACCAGTGGAAATGGTGGAAAAGAAAAGAATAACTGGGGAAGATATTGTAAATGGCAACTTTGACTACACAAAGTTGACCAAATCTGAGCAAGAAATGGTGGATGACTTCATTCTAATGGCCAACATGACTGCAGAACAAAAGGAGGAATACAGCTTAAAGAAATCTCAAGCATTAATTGTTAATCTTGTTCAGTCTGATGGGTTGGTAAAGAAGAAAGTTAGTGGAAAGGGAAGAAGAAGAACTAAGAAGGTTAATGAAGATCCTGAAGCTGTGATCAAAGCCTCTCTTTCTGCTCAAGATAACATTCTCAAAGAAATTGGAGCTGAGAAAAAGGAAGTAAAAGCAGTGGAAGCAAAGGCAGTGGATAAGGATGGAGCAGGGGATAAAGGAAAGCAAAAAGCAGTGGAAAATCCTAAGGCAGTGGAAAATCCAATTTCCAATAAAGATGAAGCAAAGAAGAAATCTTCTGGGATTGTGATCAAGGAGTCTTGCAAAGCTCCCACTAGGCCTTCAGGTCATCCTCCTCCTTCAAGTGGCTCTCAGAGTCAATCAACTGTTCAGGTTCAGATTGCTTCAAATGTTCAAATTTCTAAAACTGAAAGTGCTCAACAATCTTCTAAGTCCTCATCTGAGGAAAAGAAATCAAGTGAAGTTAAAGAAGTGAAGAAAGAAGCTGAGGATGTTCCTGAACCCATTCCTCAAGGTGTTGTTACTTACAAATACAGGCCTAGCTACAAGTATGGAAGGAAGCTGTACAAAGAGGTCCCTCCAAAATTTGCAATAAATGTTCTTCCTAGCAGTGAACCAAAAGGTCCAACAAGGCTTTCTTTAGCCAAACAAATCATGCTGAGACAAAGGGAATTTGAACAATTTTTGAATAAGATTGTGGAAGTACAAGTGTCGGTGAACTACAAAAAGCAAGAAGAAATCATTCCAAAATTCTCAAGAAGGGAAGAGAAGAATATGGTGATAACTTGGGAATTCTTTAAGTGCATGGATGGATATCAACTCAGCTGCATCAAGCATAAAATCTCCAAGTCATCTTCGGGCAGGAGCTTGTATGAAAGAATTGAACATCTTCAATATGTGATCAATGATGCATTTGGCAAGTTTCATGCTCATGGTGAACCATTGAAATTCTTATACACTGATGAAGAAGGAGTTGAGCAGAGAGTTACCTTCAGAGAAATTGAATGCCTTCCTTTGGTGGAGCTAGAATTCATTTTAGAAGAAATCAAGGACTACAAAAATGAGCAACTTCTAAGGGTCAGAGATTTCATTGCCAATGAGTTAATAAAGAGAGAGTCAGCTCAAGGAATAAGTCCTACATCCAAATACTTTGAAACTTGCCAATATCCATCTTTGGTGGCAATGTTTCCAAGGTACAATCCAAACATCAATGGAGTTGATTATTATGAAAATGGAAGTGTGCACATTGTTTCTTGGCAGGATATAGTGATGTATCCAGAGAAGATGGAGAAAGTGTACAAAGAAACTCAAAATGCTGAAGGAGTTACTCTTAAGGCTGTTAAATCTCATATTGAAAGACAATTGAAAAGAAGAGCTGAAGGGGAAGAACTTGAGACTTTCAGTATTGAAGTTGGTGGATATGAAGAAAAGATTGGAGTGGGCTATGATTCTAGAGAAGACTATGGAACTGGTGTCAAGAAGTTTGTTTCTATTGGCACAATGGATCCATTAGCAGAATACTCCAAACTCATGAAATCTAAGTGATAATACACTTTTCTCATGGATTGTAAGTCTCTCTTGTACATATCTTTTTCTATACATTGTACATTTTACATATCTTTTTTTTATACATGTATAGAATTTCATCTACTTTACTTTATTGGTTTTGACATCATCATTAGCAATCAAATCTGAATTTATGATTATCAAATTGATAATTCATAAATAGGGGGAGATTGTTAAGTATTGGCATTGCTATCAATAATGATGATGATATCAAAACAGTTAGGAAGACAAGTGTTATTACTTGTATAGAATTTACATAGCACATTTCAATAATGACTTGGTAATCTCAATAGTTGCCAATGTCAAGTTGTACTGTTTAGATTGTTAAGTATCATTGTAAAGAGTCTTATCTAGCTACAAGTCAAGCCTGAAGGGTATAAAGATGTTAGAAAGCTCAAAGAAAGTCAAGCTGAATCTGGCAGTGGAAAATCCAAGAAGCAGTGGATATTCCAAAGCAGTGGAAAACTTAAAGCAGTGGAAAATTCATAGTCAGTGGAAGTTATCATCAGTAGATAAAAAGAAGCAGTGGAAATTTGCCTCAGTGGAAAAGCTAAAGCATGGGAAATCTCAACTGATCCCAGGTGTCACTTTACAGCTTGGACAAGAAGCCAAAAGTTATTGTTGGTTGTGGAGAATAAAAAGTGGTCCAGAAAGAAAGGCATGGGATGGAATTTTGCTGAATGAGGAAAGAGATTTGGTGGTGTCTCCTAGTACTGAAAAGTGGTCCTCACTATCTGCCAAAAGTAGGGGTAAAGGAGCATGCTTTGCACATGGCATGGGATATTCATCAACAACTTTTCTTTATATAAAATGCCTTGTAATCTTTCTTGTTCACTAAGTTTTTAGAAAGAAGAAGCTCTGTAATATTCAGAAAATAGTTTGTAGCTTTCTAAGAACAAAATTGTAGCTAAGATTTTGATTTCAGATTGTAGCAAAGTAAAGCTATTTGTAGCTTTGCTTTGAAACCCAGAAAATCTTTCAAAGTTTAATGAAAGTTAACTTTGATATTTCCTTGGTGTTTTGCTTTTACTGTTCTTCATACTTTGCTCATATTTCTTAAGTTTTGTTTTGTCAAGTTCAGATTCAGAAAAAGTTTAAAAGGTTTATAGATTTGTATTCACCCCCTCTACAAATCTAAGTGCAGAATCATTGTTAAACAACAAAAGACATGAGAACCTACCTTAGAGAATGGCAATAAGGATTCTGCCGATCTCGACCCCCCGTTTGTTGATGAGATCATGAAGGCCAAGATCTCTTCCAAGGTGAAGATTCCAGTAATTAAGAAGTCCAACGGGAAAGGAGATCACAATGCACATGTTCGGTCCTTTAATGATTCTTTGTTGTTGCAGCCTGTTAATGATGCTGCTAAGTGCCGGACCTTTCCGGCCACCCTTGAGGAGGATGCACAGAGATGGTATGGGAGTCTACCTCCACGGTCGGTTGTATCTTTCTTTGACATTGTGCAGAAGTTCACTAGTCAATTTATCAGCGGGAAGACGCATACTAAGAGTTCAGAGTCTTTGATGAACATAGTCCAAGGCCCCGGTGAAACTTTAAGGGAGTACATTGATTGATTCACTAGTCAGGCTGTGAAAGTGGCAGACTTGAACCAGTCCGTGGCCATGGTGGCTATGCAGCGAGGCCCAACCAATGAGGCTTTCCAGATGTCATTGGCTAAGACGAAGCTTTCCAATATGCAAGAATTGCAAGATCAAGCTGGTAAGTATATCTCGACAGAGGAGACATTGAAGAAGATAGATGGAAAGAAGCGTAAAGAAGTAAAAAACCATGATAAAGACCAGAAGAAGTCCAGAACGGGGGTACCCTCCAAGAAGCTTGAAAAGAGGGGAACGACCTACTCTCCCCTGAATGCTACTCGAAGTCAGATACTCTTGGAAATGGAGAAGGAATCGTATGTCAAGTGGCCACTAGAGATTAAGATTGACCCAACCAGAAAGAATGAGAACTATTACTGTCGGTTCCATAAGGACTATGGTCATGATACGGAGGATTGTCGTAATCTTAAGGATGAGATCGAGTTCTTAATCAAGAAGAGACGTTTGGGAAGGTTTGTAAAGAAGGACGCATTTGGTGGAGAGTCCAAGGATCGATGTCTAAATTCATAACGAGGAGGCCAAGCCCGAGGGGCAACTTTCATGGTCATAGAAGGGGGTTCTAGTGTGTATGGAACCAGTCACAAATCACATAAGGCTTACATTAGGGAGGTCATGAATATTGGTGAGCCAAGCAAGAGAGCTCACATTGAGCACGTGATTTCTTTTGACGATAAGGACATGGAGGGGATTCAGTATCCCCATGGAGGACCCTCTAGTCATCATGCATATGATAGGCAATACTCCGGTTATGAAAGTGATTGTGGATATTGGGGCATCTGTAGACGTCCTCTTTCACAGAGTCTTCTTGAAGATGGGTTACCAAGACAGTCATTAACGCCGTAAGCCATATCTATATTTAGGTTTAATAGATTGGAGGTCCCAATTGAAGGAACCATAAAGCTCCCTGTCACTTTAGGACAAGGCCCTACCCAAACAGTGCAAGTGGTGAACTTAATGGTGGTCATGGCACCATCCGCTTACAATGCCATATTAGGGAGAGTAGCCCTACATCAGTTCAAAGCCGTAGCCTCTACCTATCACCTGAAGGTAAATTTTCCAACGAAGAATGGAGTAGGTACTCATCCGGGAGATCAGAAGATAGGAAGAGCATATTCAGTAGAGGCAATCAAGAGCGGAACCACTGGGGGCAAGTATTGTACTTGAATGATCATCAAGAGGGAGATCCTCGAAGACATGGAGATCAAAGGACTGTATCACGAATGGGAGAAGCCTGGAAGATTGACATCAAGGTAGCCAACATGACGTTAGAAAGAGTCTTGGTGGACGAAGGAACTGTGGTAAACGTTATATATTATGATACTTTTCGTCGATTATGATACTTAGACATACATCTGTGTGAACATAGTGGGGCCATCTTTGGTTTGGCAAATAAAGAAGTCTGGATAGAGGGAAGCATCCCTTTAGCTATCACTTTGGGGACATCCCCCTATCGGGTTACTCGGGTATTGACTTTCATGGCTGTGAAGGCACGGTCAGCCTATACTGCTTTATTGGGAAGACCAATGGTACGAGAATTCGAGGCCAGGGTTTCTCATATGGATGCCACCTTAAGTTTTCTCACATTGGATGGAACAGAGGAGATCCATGGGTATGCATCAAACAGTCTAGGAAGAGGAGTACAACCTTTCCATGATAGAGACAAAGAGTTTCCAAGGATGAAAGCATCACAGACTTGACGTTGCGTGGAAGGAACCAATGAGTTATGCAGTCCATTCATAAAAAGGATCCAAGCTATGGAGCTTCCTGAAGGTTTTGATACGAGTCGCCTGTCATACTATGATGGAATGACCGATCCTATACTTCACTTACATGATCTATCTCAAGTGTTGGGGCAAAAAATATCTCAGGATCTCAAGTGTAAGATACTTCCATTAACTCTAGAGAAGTTGGCTCATCGATGGTATGGGAAGCTACCTGAGGAGGGTGTCTGCTGTTATCGAGACCTGGAGCGAAGGTTCGTGGAAGCCTTCGAAGATTGCATGTGGTGTTCAAGTAAGGACTTGTTCATATCTAAAGAAGAGGGATGTGGAGCGCACTTGGATAGTGCATAGGTCTTCTTTATCAATTTTTGCCAAGTTTTATTAAGATAAGGGCATGTTGACCATATATTATTGGAAATTTAAGTAGGTGTATGCACCATTATTAGGAGATTATTATCTCCTAGAGTATTCATATCAATAGGAGAAATCGTTTGGATTTCATAATTGTGGACAATGAGAACTCTTGGATGCCGAGAAAACGAGATAAATGTAAGTCCATGAGGGACATATGGCAATAAGATATAGAAGTATTCGGACTTCCAGCGCGAAAGGGACTCGGGCATAGAAGCAGTGGATAAGATATCAGAGGTAGTAGTATGATATAATCCACCCCTACGGAGGGGCACAACTCTTGAACTTGAAGATCTTCCTGAAGATATTTACGGAGAGCTCGATATCTCCAATTTTGCATCGGCCTAGGAAGGTGTGAATGGTTTTGCAACCATTAGGATGAAGTTGAGCATGACAAATTTATGCTTCTACAAGAATACGGACGGTGAAAGAATTGGGGGACACTCTGAACCCCGAAAGGAGAGACTCCTTGAAGACACACATGTATCCATTCCAAAAGCAGAGACGATCCTAAGCAGTTGGTATGATCGCTTCGTATTCTCAATTAATGTCAAAAGCAAGGGCGAGATAGTTGATCTCTTTCGAAGACAAAGATTTAGAATAGTGGTTGACATCTAGATGAACTGTGCTAGGAAAGTCAAAACGGCGTTCATTGAGCAAATCCCTCAGAGACACTAAAGCCGAGGAAGAAGAAGAGGCATAAGCCATTGATGATAAGAAAATTAAAGGGAAGACTTGAATAGAAAGAAGTTAGAGAGGAGGATGAGGAGAATTTGAGAGTGATGGAATCCTTTCCCTAAGAAGGTTTATATAGAGAAGGAAGTTGAGGAGGCATGAGGGGGTCGTGCTGCTTCAACTACGTAAAATGGTAACCGTTCCGTATGTGTATAAACCCTAAATGAAATAGAAGGTAACATTCCTAGGCATGCATGCCAAGAGGGGTGTCCTAGTACAGAGAGAAAATGTTAAACTATTCAAATAATGAATCTCCTAGGCGTGGAACGCTTATGAGGGATTCACTATTTAACACTAAACCGCCAAGTTTGGGTGGAAGAAAGCCTTAGGCATGAGCGCCTATGAGATACGATTGGGTGCTTTCGAGCCACGAAAAGAGATAGATAGTAACTCATTTGGCCAAGGAGGGGCTCCATGGAATATCAAAATGTGTTCACCTATTGGGTGTACCACGCCAAGAAAGGAGAAGGGAAGCCCTTACAAAACGATAAGGGAAATAAGAAACCCTAGACCAAAACGGTTACGTAATGAGAGGCTTTTTGACGTCCGCGCCAAGGGGAAGACCTCACTGTATCTCTACACCATCAATGTGGGGAAGGAATGGACATCTAGGCATTTCACGTCTATGAGGGAATACTTTGGCACTATTAAGTTAGCAAAAAGAAATGGATAGTAACTCCCTTGAGGGACTCCATGGGATATCAAGAATGACAGAAAATGCTTCCAAGTATACCTCTTGGGTGTTCCACGCCCAGAAGGGGTAAATGAAGCCCTTGCAAAACGTCAAGGCATATAGATAAGAACCCCCTAGCTGCCCCACGCCTAGGAATACACTCTGTGAAGATGATAAACAGCCAAGGTTAAAAAGGTTTGAGCATTACTTCAATCCACCACTATGCGGATCGAATTGGGGTTCATTTTCGTAGGAGTTTCAAAGGCGTTTCTCCAAACACGCCAAGAAGGAAGAGGAGAAGCCCTTACAAAATGATAAGGCAAGATAATGAGAAACCCTAGGCGTGCGCGCCTAGGAGTGTGATAGTAGAGGCTTATGAACCGCCAAGATAAGCATCTTTAAACACCCATAGGCGTTCAACACCTAGGAGAGTAGTTTATTAATGACAAGAGACGCCAACATAATGAAGAAGAGGGGGTTCTAGGCGTTCAACGCCTAGGAGGATCTCCTACCCTTAAGGTAAATCGCTAAAATGACATAGATTTATTCTTCTAGGCGTTTGCGCCTAGGAGATATTAGGAAATGCAAGGAGAAGCGTCAAGGTGAAGGGAGAGACCTCCTCCTAGGCGCCCGCGCCTAGGAGGTAGTCTAAAAAAGCTACCAAATCGTCAAGGTGATGTGAGACTGATCTTCTAGGCGCCCGCGCCTAGGAGGTGATATAAATGTAAGAAGATTACGCCAAAGGGAAGTGGGAGGGCCTCTCCTAGGCTCCCGCGCCTAGCAGATGGTCTAGAAGGGCTTCAGAGCCGCTAAGATGGTATAGAAGAGAATCCCCTGGCGCCATGCCTAGGAGGAGAGATACGGACGGAAAATTTTCGTAAAGTCCCAATTTTTTGTACAGAACGAGTCATATTTCCGAGGGATAAATTACCCCGAAAATAGGGGGCCCAAAAATAGGGACCGGCCATATAAGGCCCAAGTAGGCACGATCCGGATCCGAACCGGAATAAAGTTGTCCAACAGGAGGAGAAATAGAATCAAAGTAAGCCCAATACGGCAAAGGCCCAAAACGACATGACTCATTAAGGAGGTGTAGAAACCCTAGAATGAATCTAGGTAATATTAAATAAGGAAGTGAACCTTGTAGGTAAATCAAGTAATGATTCCTAAGATAACCCTAATCTTAGGTGGCAAGAAAGAAGAGATAAGGTAAAGATAGTAACCATCAAAATAGTATTCTAATTCCTAATAGGGATCTGAAACCCTAATCCACGCCTATATAAAGGGGATTATTTCTCATAATCAGGTATGCAATTCTATCTCCAACTCAGATAATTTTCACAATTCTTTCATTACTCATTCTTGCACCCAAGTCATCCTGGTGGGACCACCCTCCACATGTTTTTGCAGGTTTTCCTGCAGTTGATCATGGAGTTCAAGTAGATCATCTCACGGGATTCTTCTAGTCAGTTATGCTTTATTTTGTTGTATTAATTTGATTCGTAACAATGTCAATTTCTTAAACTGGTCTCAATTATACTATTAGAAAAGATGACACCTTTTACCTAGTTTTAAACAACCAATTTTAAATTCTCACAAGTTATTAATCTATTAAAATTGTGAAGCTAACTTTTATCTCAACCAACCCTACAATCGATCTTTCAAGATTTTAAAAAAAAAAAAAAAGAATAAGAGGATTATCAATTGGACTATGTTGTTGATTTTGGTTTCTAGGTTATGGACTTATAAAGAAGTTTTGAGAAAGAAAAATAAAGAGATGTACAAAGATATCTAGAAACGGAAAATTTAGCCAAGTTACTCCATAAAGCTAATAAATTAATAACAACGTATAAATTATTAGAAGTACATTATCATTAGCCTTCATAACCATAACACAAAATTCATTTTTAACAATATAGTTAATTTTTGGAGTTTGAGTTATTAAATATGTAGAAACCAAAATTAAAATATCATTCAAATATAAAAATATTTATTGGAATTAAGGGTCTATGAACAGTGAAATACGTATATATATAAATACATGTTAGCTGAGAGACATCACATCAACAATAGTGATGCGTAGATTTCCATCTTGCCATTCGTATTAAGAACGATAAAACTTCTGATGGATCACGCAATGAATATGAAGCCATTGTATTTCTTGGTTTAGAAGTTACAATGATTGGAAATCCCGCTCCCTTGATTTTTAAAACCTGTAACATAATGACGTTAAGTATCAAAATAAAATAAATTTTGTTCCTACTCGATATATATTTATATGATGAATTATTAATCTAAGATATTTTGGGAAGAATTTGAATCAGATTCAAAAGTAGAAAGATATAATATTTTAATATACTAAAAATCTTGACCCCAAACTGAAAAATATAAAATATGTTGATTCTAGTTTAGATTTGTCTAAGACACTCTGAGATCAAATAAAGAGATACCTTAAAAGCGTCTTCATCGGTTTTATCATCTCCAATGTAGAGTGGGATAACATCTTTATCTTTGGAGCTCGAAAATTCAAGTGTCTCCAATAAATACTCTAAGGCATGACCTTTGTTCCACTTTATTGATGGCCTGATTTCCAGTACTTTTTTACCTTTTGTCATGTGAAATTTGGGATACTCTTTTAACACTCTCTCCACTTGTTTCTCTAGAAATTCATACTCCTATACATAAACAAAGATAAATGAGTATATTGTAAATATAGTAAAATAAGAAATAAAATCTCGGATTGTAGAAAACTTTCATTTAAAGGTAGGGACCTGTATATATAAAGATAAATATAAACATGAAATCGAATTGTAGAAAACTTCCATTTAAAGGTAGGGACCTATATATATAAAGATAAATATAAACATGAATCAGTGCTAATTATGGTAATTGGTATATCTTTACCTCTTCTAGGACATGGCGATAATGCACAGAGATGCAAAACCTATTATCCTCAATCACCACTCCTCTAATTTCGCTAAGTTTCTCCTCTAGTTTTTTTAACATCTGAAAATAAAGTACATTATGGAAGGCAATTATTTAACAATATTATAGTTAAGATAGTTGAGGGTTAGTTTACTTTTTGGATTGCTGGTAGAAATTCCCTAGCAGGCTGAAAGATGATAAACTCCTGACCCTGTATAAATGTTTAAATTTCAATCATAGAATTAGAATTAGCAATCATAATTTTCAAAAATAATTTAAGTCAAGTTCTTACATTTTCATCAAAGGCTTTAGTCGTGTACTTATTGTTACCATAGGTAGAGTTGTTATCTTGCTGTGGAGGTCCCATTATATCCATCCCATGACTCCCCGCATAAAATACTTCTTTCAATTTTACAAATTCATGC
>JAUEJK010221046.1:0-10398 GCA_032274865.1 Eryngium alpinum
TTATATTTAATTTTAAATATAAAATTATTATATTTAAGTATTCTATATTGTAATGTTTAATTATTGTGTGTTATTAAATTAATTTTTATTATATTTATTTATTTTTTATTTATTATATAATTAATAATTATATTAAATTTTAGTTATATTTTAAATATAAAATTTATTATATCTATAATATATATTAAACTAACTTTGTATTTAATAAAATAAGTTAATAAATTTATTATTTTAATATTATTTCAATTTGAATAAGTTGGATCACCACTATTCACTTATGCTAATTTGAATTATTTTTTAGTCCACTGTTAAAATTAATTTACGATAAAATTATCTTAAATTTAAATTTTTAATCCACGGTTGGAGTTGGCATAAAGACATCTTTGGTGGCAGACAAAGTGTTAACCTCTTTGTTTCTTGGGACTGATAAAAAGGCCTAATTATGGTTTTTACTTTTTTAAAGATAGTGGTGCATGTGTTTAAGCAGTATTTGAAGTAAGAGCAATGTCAATTTCATATATTTTAATTTAATTTCCTTATATCATGAGGTTGGTTTCTGTAATGCATTCTGTTTAATATTATTAAAGTCCCTCCTTTCATTTGATATTCTTTCATTTGATATTGGGAATTCTTGAAGATTGATGAATGTTTATGTTAAACTGTTAGTATATAATATGATATCCACAGTGCTTTCTGGATCATATATTTTTTGTATATTAATATTTACTTTATTCAAAAAATTATGTATAAATGAAAAATGGATTGATAAATTATAAATTATAAAGAAGAATTAAAATAAATGAGAACCGCAGAAATAATATAATACTATATATTATGATCTTTAAGTAGAAACCCTAGTCATAAAGCTTTAGAAAAAATAATCCATTCGAAAGGCGGGGAATACTAATTGATTTATGTGATATATCAAATTCTTAATATCCAAATGAACTATTATAGACCACTATAAAAAATCAAAAGCGATGCACAATGTGATCGAAACTGTGTTAATATCTTAGTTCCTCTCTTTCTATTTATATTTATATGTCTATTTAATTTTTTACACACTATTTTAGACTACATTGTAAAATATAATATTTTTAAATTTTTCTTTTTTCAAATAAAAGTATATTATTTAAATTTTTATTTAGAAAAAAAATTATAAAATATTATATATTACTATGTAGTCAAAATACCTAAAATAGTGTAAAAAAAGTCAGATGGACAGATAAATAGGAACGGATGAAGTACTAAATACTATCTCTAGTCTCTTTTAATACATTATTAATTTCAGCATGTAGTTTTAAGTGCTTGGAGGGGCTAGCTAGAAATATTATTTAATTTTTTTCTGAATAAAATTTAAATTCAGAAAAGAAAAATTAAAAAATAATATTTTTAGCTATTCAAAACACCTAAAATTAGGTACTAAATTAATTATACCTTACAAAACAGATGAGAGAGAGTATTAAAATGAAATTTTTACCAAAAGAATGACACAAATAAAAATAAAAAGAGATATTCCATATGATATAAATAAAAGGTTTTCAATATTAATGTATAAATTATACATAACCCACCATTTGTTTATTGTTTGCTATGTGAATCGGTTATAAAACGCTGAAAACAGTATAAAAGTATCCACAAAGAGCAAAATGATTGACTACTCAGCATATAGCATCAAATATAGTGTGTGTATTTGTGTGTTTGTGTATGGACACACTGCACATTACCTGTCTTTACATGACATGTATGAGATTAGTAGCAAGTAACTGAGATAAGAATCCTTCCAGTTGAAGTATACTTGTTGGCTACACAAAGTAAAATATATACTCCCTTCTTTCCTAAATTTTAAGTCGCTTTAACTTTTATTACGTATTTTTAGGTACTTTAACTATATATTTATAATTAATATTTTTTTAACTTTTTTATATCAAATAAAAATTTAGAGTTCAAATTTTTATTTGATATAAAAAAATTTAAAAAATGTTAAATATAACTACATGGTCAAAGCACCTAAACATACATAATAAAAGTCAAAACGACTTATATTTAGAAAAGGAGGGAGTATTATTATATACAGAGTCGCCTAATGCCCTGTGCACAGCTAGAGGGGTCCCAAATTTCATAAATTTATTACTAATTAATACTACTAATTAGATGTATAATTGAGGTTAAATAAAATTTAAGTATTTATAATTCTAGTAATTCTATGTTTACCTTCTTATTGAATGTTAATTCTTTTTGTTCTCTTAATTTTCTCACTTTTATTTTCTATTTTATTAAATATGATTTTGTTACATAGTAGAAAAATAATATTTTTTATATTGCAATATTTAATGAAATATTTTGTTTTCTAAATACTAAAAATATAATATTTTTAACTAATTAGAAATAAAAATTTTAATAAAAAATAAATTAAAAATATTTATTTATTATAACATATTAAATTATATGTTATTATTTAATTAATATTTTATTATTTATATAATATTTTATTTATATTTCAAATATGTAAACTTAATTAAAAAAATTTGGGCTCAATTCTACTTTTACACATGGCCCCTTAAATTGATAAAACGGTCCTTATTATATATAATTGGTTGTTGTAGTGGTTAAGTAAACCTCCTCCATAAATTCCGGATATAACATAGGGAGTGTAATATAGTGAGAGAAAAATAGAGCTCTACCTCAAGAATAGAGTAAAAAGAAAAAAGACATACGAAAAATTTTGTATTATATATTAGTGAGTTTCATTTACGTTTCCAACACCTCCAGCTATATCTATATCTATATATATATATATATATATATATATATATATATAAACAGGCCCATCATATACATATTGTAAACAGTGAACTCTCTGGACAAAAGAAAACAACAATGGGTGAATCAGCTGGCCAAATCAGCCTAAAGCTTCTGGTGGATAAGAATGCAAAGAGGGTGATATTTGGAGAAGCTGGAAAAGAGTTTGTGGATTTCCTTTTTCATTTTCTCTCTCTTCCACTAGGAACAGTGGTAAAGCTTCTCTCCAAAGATAAAATGGTTGGATCTTTGGGGAAACTTTTCGACAGTATCGAAGCCATGAATGATAATTACATGGATCCAGATGTAAATAAAGATGAAATTCTAAACCCTAAAGTTTCTTCAGGCTTTGTTGCTGATACTCCACTCTTGTTGTGCAACAACAAAAAGACTACTTCTATTGAAGTAGATGAGGCCTCTAAAAATTACTATACATGTGTAAACCATCAATCTTATAATGGTTTTGGTCCTAATAATCATTTGTATGTGTCTACTGATCCAGATGCCATATGTCCTTCTTGCCACAACCGTATGAGTAGAAACTTGACATATGTTCAAGGTCCGGCCAAGGTGGTGCCTAAAGTTAGAAAGGGAGCCACCGGATATGTGAAAGGGCTAGTGACATATATGATTACGGATGATCTTGTGGTGAAGCCAATGTCCACCATTTGTAGCATTGCTTTGCTTAGCACTTTTAAGGTTAAAGACTTGAGTGTTCTTGAGACTATGGAGGTCTTCATTGGGAAGGATGAGGTAGTTCTTTTTTTCTGTTTTGTTGGGTTTTTGTTCTTCCTAAAACACACACACATATATATATATATAGTTCTCATACTCCCTATACTGTATATATGTCTGTATATATTGCTAAAAACAATTTTTTAATTTTGCTAGGCTGTGGAGCTGCTGAAGGCATCTTTGGTGACAGACAAAGTGTTAACCTCTTTGTTTCTTGGGACTGATAAAAAGGCCTAATTATGGTTTTTTACTTTTTTAAAGATAGTGGTGTGTTTAAGCAGTATTTGTAGTAAGACCAATGTTAATTTCAGATCTTTTAATTTATTTTCCTTAGATCATTGGTTTGGTTTCTGTAATGCATTCTGTTTAAGATTATTAGAGTCCCTCCTTTCATTTGATATTTGGAATTCTTGAAGATTGATGAATGTTTATGTTACTCTTAGTATACAAGAGTATATTGATAACGTCAAATCTCGTTCGGGCTTATTTTTCTGTTTGTGGGTCGCTTTGGATCCGGGTACGGGTCTTCAAACCTGCAAAATAATGACGCGCGAAGCCTTGTCGGCTCCGGAACACCTCCGGCGAAAGAGTAATAACTCCGGTGGAAATTCTAGAAAGAGAAAGTAGAGAGAAGGCAAAACAAATATGTGTAAAGTTTGTAACCCCTTCACCATTGAGGGTGGAGGGGTATATATAATACCTGCTTACGTACGTGGCACGTGTTGGCATGTGTCACCCCACGTGGGTGATGTTGACAGTTCACGTGCCACCCCACGTGGGTGATGTTGACAGGAGCGGCGTGCGGTGCACGTCACCTGAGGTTGCATCCACTGGTAGGTGTCCATGAGGAGGGGATGATGTCTGCACGTCCATGGGCCGAGCCACTCGCGTCCGTACGATGTCCCATTCCATAATCCGCGCATTGCTTGGGCCATCCGCGCGCTGTATGATCATCCTCGCGGATGACATGTTTCTCTCGGATAGGAGTGTTAGCCCATGAAGCTTGATGGGCTTGGTTTGTTTTGGCCCAATGCAATGATTTTGACCATTGCTTGGGCTTCAAGTGGTGGATTGGGTTACAGATGTTAATTTTGGGCCCTTGTTGGACTGGGCTTATCATTTGCCTTCCACTCCCTTATTCCACTTTTAGTGGGATGGGGGAGTAGAGATGAGTATTCATTTTTTTTGGGTGCCCCCCAAATCTGGTGCGCGGATGAGATCTGTGCACTTGAATTAGCTAATGGGCTTTGAACACTTGCGTGTTTTTTGTGGATGCCCCCCAAATCTAGTACGTGGATGAGATCCGTGCACTTGAATTAGGTAATGGGCTTTGAAAACTTGCGTGTTTTTTTTGTGGGTGGCCCCCAAATCGAGTCCGCGGATGAGATCCGTGCTCTTGAATTGGGTAATGGGCTTTGAACACTTGCGTGCTTTTTGTGGGTGACCCCCAAATCTAGTGCGCGGATGAGATCCGTGCACTTGAATTAGGTAATGGGCTTTGAACACTTGCGTGTTTTTTATGGGTGCCCCCCAAATCTAGTGCGCGGATGAGATCCGTGCACTTGAATTAGGTAAGGGGCTTTGAACACGTGCGTGTTTTTTGTGGGTGCCCCCCAAATCGGGTGCATGGATGAGATCCGTGCACTTGAATTAGGTAATGGACTTTGAACATTTGCGTGTTTTTTGGGGGAGCACCCCAAATCTAGTGCGCGGATGAAATCCGTGCACTTGAATTAGGTAATGGGCTTTGAACACTTGCGTGTTTTTTGTGGGTGCCCCCCAAATCTACTGCGTGGATGAGATCCGTGCACTTGAATTAGGTAATGGGCTTTGAACACTGGCGTATTTTTTTGTGGGTGCCCCCCAAATCTAGTGCACGGATGAGGTCTGTGCACTTGAATTAGGTAATGAGCTTTGAACACTTGCGTGTTTTTGTGGGTGCCTCCCAAATCTGGTGCGCGGATGAGACCCGTGCACTTGAATTAGGTAATGGGCTTTGAACACTTGTGTGTTTTTTATGGGTGCCCCCAAATCTAGTGCGCGGATGAGATCCGTGCATTTGAATTAGGTAATGGGCTTTGAACACTTACGTGCTTTTTGGGGGTGCCCCCTAAATCTGGTGCGTGGATGAGGTCCGTGCACTTGAATTAGGTAATGGGCTTTGAACACTTGCGTGTTTTTTGTGGGTGCCCCCCAAATCTAGTGCGCGAAAGAGATCCGTGCATTAGAATTAGGTAATGCGCTATGCATCTGTGTGTTCGGATAGGTCACGGACTAAGGACGTGAACTGAGCACGAATATGTGGCGGATGTGGGATGGTGAATGTGGAGGTTGCGGATGGAATGGAAAGTGAAGAGTCATGCACGTGGAGGTAGGTAACGAATGATTGGCAGGATGATTGATGTCACGCGCGCGTGCGCACGTAAGTCGGGTCGCACGTGAGGCGGAAATCGAGCAGGTGGCCCGATTTGCCACGTGGCGCGATGCCATTGGTTGGGGAATTTTGGGGGAGTTAGAAAACTCCCACTCTTCCCTTTCTTCTCCACTTTTGAACACTCAAACACTCGACCATCGATTTTTTGGAGATTTTGGAAGTTGTTCGTTTTTGGAATTTGATAGCAGATTTGAGTTCACCTCGAAGCGTAGAGCCCGAATCTATAAACCATTTTTTTGGTAAGTTCATAAAACTTTTTATTTTTGAGATTTTAGTTTGGAAAAGTTTTGGGTTTTGGGTTTCCTCGTTTTATCTTGTTTTGCCATGATTTTGTATGTTTTTGGCTGAATTCCGTATGTAAATGGAAAGTATGATTGCGAGCAATTTGAAGTAACAAAACTTGCATTTTTTACTATTTTTTGGCAAAATTCATTACCGGCGCCGAAGAAATTGGGGTTTCCGGCGTCGGAATCTGGGTGAGTGACGGCGGCGATAGCGGCGTTGTTCTTATCCGCCCGTCGGACCTTCAAGTCTCCGCGTTGAGTGTTCTTATCCGCGCGACTGGATAGGACTTAGGACTTAGGACTTAGATATTTAGAGAGTTTACCTAGGCGCTCTACCTGTCCATGGGTATAGATCCGCCAACCGCTTTCTCTTAGGGTTTTGGCATCCGCGCGTTGGATCGGGATAGCTTCCCTTTCGTCCGCGTGTTAACGACCTTTGTAGGTTTTAGGTGGGTAGTATAGTTTCCGCATGTGACAGATCCTTGATGTCGGATGCAATGGTCACACGAGTGAACAGGTATAAGGATTTTTTTTTAGAGGTGCGCTGATCGTATCCGTGTATCTCCATTATAGAGTCAGTTGTCCATCCGAGCGTGCCATAATACTCCTTTACTTTTACTTGTCTTTGATATAATAGCTCTTTGTTCGTGGATGCCACACAACTGACTTTGCTATGTTTACTCTCTTCAGGTGTTTGCATTCTGGCTTGGACCATATCTCTTCCGAGAGGTGAACGTCCGCGAGATAGCGAGGGTCATCCAATAACTAGAGCGGATCCGAGAGTGAAAAATACCAGTACTGGACGGATGTCAAACGCCAATTCGAATGCCCAAGAGGGCAGTCCAAAAGCTTTGGTTGACAATCCAGAGATATTGCCAGAGCAAATTCCGGTTGCGGTTGCAGTTCCGCCCCCTCCTGCACCAGCTCTTCGGTGGAGGGACATTGTAGCCAAGCCAGCTAAGAGGACTAGCAATCATCCGTGCCACGGGGATGAGGACGGATGGGATGTGTGGGGGGCGGAGATTATTGAACCGACGCCTCAAAATTTTGATGAGATCCGCCCCTTGTACTTCAAGTCATACAAAGACGAATTAGAGGCGAGGGGCAAATTTGCTAACGAATATGACAACGAGAAGGTCGAAAATGCTTTCGGTCACTTAGCCTATGCCTCCGAGCCTAATAGATTTTCTAGGGACGTCGAGGATGTAGTCCGCGCGGCTTTTGACATTCCGATGGGTTATGAATGGCGCTATCCCACGGAAGATGAAAGGCCATACCATCGTCCAACAGGGGGATGGGTGCCTATACCAGTTGAATTTTTCCGTCAGGGCTTCCGACTTCCTATGCATAGGTTCACCTATAGCATTTTTAATGATTTTTTAAAGTGTTCTTTCTGCCAAGTAGCTCCAAACAGAATTAGGTCTATCTCAGGCTTCATCGCGATGCGCGGAAAAGGGAGTGGAGCCTACTACTAGGTTGTTTTGGACGTTCCATTCAATGGCCAAGACTCCGAATGAAGGCATCTTCAATATCTTTTGGCATTCATTCGCCAAGTTCGGGGAGCGGTGGATGAAATGCCAAGCTTTTTCCGTACATGGCATTACGAATATATATATTTATCCGCAGGGGAGACTTGGCGTATCTGCCAAGGTGGGCCGAAAAGTTGAAGCTAGAATCGCAGCTCGCGAATTTGGATACCAATGAGCTGTAATTGGTCTGAGAATTTGCGAATCCGTCCGGCGAGCAGTGGAAGAAAGATATATTCTTCTGCAAAGCTTTTTATACGAGTACAATTATATGTATTACTTACTTTATATGTTATATTTGTCCATGCCTTTGTACATTTGCTATCGTGTATTTTCATTTTCTGCGCGTCTAATACTTTATTCTTCTATTTGCAGTATCTCTTGACAAGTATACTTGGAAAGATATGCTAGATCAGAAGTCTATGATCAAGGCCCTCTTCATCCGTTGCATCGACAGACTAAAGACTGGAGGGGTCACAGGTAAAGGAAAGAAAAGAGCTTCCGCGGACACTACTTCTTCCGCCACTGGCAAGGCAGGTGCTAGCTAACCGAAAAAGAGATCCAAGAAGGCCCCTAAGGAGAAAGAGGGGCGAAAGTTGATTGATGAGGATCCGGACGTTGAAGTGCCGGATTTATTTGCTGGAAAAGAAGGGGCGGATACAGAGCACGAAGTCTTGATCACTGGGGCGACGCACAATCCGCCTCCTGAGGGTGATAATCCGGCCGTTGTTGTTGCTTGTGGGAGCCAGGTGGCTCCGCACGACTGGGAATCTTACCAGTTACAAGATGATGAGATTGCTCCTGGAGTCCTCAAGGTTGGGGCACGTCCGCGCATGAAACTTCTTGCCGGTAGTAGTCCGGGTGAAGACAGCTGCTATTTGTTGGACGTCCGGGCCTATGAGGGGTGTATCGCGGCGGAGAAGGATGAAACCAAGACTCCGCTCGATTGCATCAAGTCCTTTGTCGTCCCTCAAGATATGGCGACCTATGCCGTTATGGATGACAAAGAGATTGTATCGTCCAAGCAGGGCGGGTAAGATTTTAACTCTTTCTTATTTTCCGCGTCTTTTTATCCATGTCATACTTTCGTGCCTTGAATGAACTTTTGTTTTTTATCCGTGCAGATGATGTCTACAGTTTGTGGCAGCTTGAAGAGGCTCCACGACCAGAGGCTAAGGCTGGAGTCTCAGGAGCGTGCCATAGACAGGGCGAAGGAGGCGTAGAGGTTGGCGGAAGAGCAGGCGGGTTTTATGAAGTCCTCAATGGAAAATGCTCAGAGGGCCGAGAAGAGGGCCCTTGACGAGCTATCCGCGAAGACATTGCTTTTGGATGCTCAGAACTCTAATATACACTCTACGAAATAGATTAATAGGCTAAGAAATTAAAAACATGAGAGGTCAGAGTCCATTCTCTAATTCAGACTTTGCCGAGTAGAAAGTTTGTCTTAACTCTGTCCTTCAAAATGAGGTACAAATTTGATAAGAACATATATAAGGTGTAACGACGGTGAGGGTGGTAATTAAGTTGGCAAGTTTAATTATGTCGCTCAACTTCTAAAACTTAGCTAGTAATTATTTAATAAGACAACTAACTAAATATCTTTCTTTACTTTAGTAAAATTTGAGGAACCATAAATAAAATTTTCTACGAATATATCCACTATAAATCTGTAAAAATCAAATTAGTCTCAAAAAATTATAAATTTTGAAAAAGCGTATATACATGTCGATATAGGTCCTTATTAAGTTGATATTGATGATTGGCTATCAAATTTAAATCACAACTGAAAATTGAAATGCTTAAAATTGATATTGCAGATTGAGGAAGATGGTGAAAATAATGTCTGTTTAAGTATAGCGGAATAACAATTTTTGGAGTAGATTGGTCCAATCCATGAATGATCTATTATGTAAGAAAAATATACTGAAATCAAGTAAAGCAGTATTATAAGAAAAAACCAAAAAATATTAATAGGAGTCAACTGCATAAAAACTCCTTTATTGGGATGATCTACTTCAGGAATGAAGAATATGATATGTTTCTGGAAGTATTTAAAATTTTAAGGGATCATATTTTAAGGAATATTTTTAAAAATTAGTCGTATCGTAAGTTAAAATTGAGTACCTCTGTGTATATATCAGCTGTAAACCTGGGAGCCATTCTTCTGATGGCACTCTCAAGACTTTTTGAAGCTCCAGACCAAATGGAAGAATAGGGTACATAAGTGATATCAATTCATGCTTGATTAAATGTACACAAATATAACACTCAAGAAATTAATTGTAGCATGAGTTTAAGAAATTCATCCATTTAGATAATTCAAATAAAAGATTTGAATTACTACAAAAGACTACAGACAAAGTGAAAATATATGAAAAATATCAAGGTTGAGCCGATAGATTATCTTTGCGTGTAGTTTGTAGTTAGAGTAAACATGAAGTCTTTTTCGATAGGCAAGCATTTGTAGGTGAGTTTCTATTGGGATCCCTCCTTAATTGGAGAGTTTCTAGAAAATTCTAGAGCTCTCTAGTGAAGTATAAAATTTTCTAGAACCAACCGGAGAACTCTAGAGAAGTGTAGAACTCTCTAGAAGCTTGTGGAATGGTGTGGAACCCTC
>JAUEJK010221156.1:0-10397 GCA_032274865.1 Eryngium alpinum
AGGAATATATGATCCTAATCTAATATTATTAGCAGACATTTTAATGGTAAAGGACTTTTTACCATCTTCTTTTATGGTAAAGGACGAAATATTAAAAGATTTGATAGGTGTTTTTCCAAATAACAGTTTCACATTAGGCTTTAATGTAAAAGTGTTATTGGTTGGATTTGAAACGTTGAGGGTGAGAGAAATATTATAGGAGAGGGAGTTTTTTTTAATATCAAATTTATATATATTTAAATTTGAGACTTGAATTTTGGGAGGAATAGATAGATAACGAAAGAAAAGGAGTAAAATCGTGGTTGATAGAAA
This sequence comes from Eryngium alpinum, assembly GCA_032274865.1. Classification (NCBI taxonomy): domain Eukaryota; kingdom Viridiplantae; phylum Streptophyta; class Magnoliopsida; order Apiales; family Apiaceae; genus Eryngium; species Eryngium alpinum. Next base: position 313 of record JAUEJK010221156.1, read on the forward strand.
AAGTGTAATATATTCAATTTTATGTTTTGAGAAAAAATAACGGAATATATCCAAACGTGTGAGTTGGTTAAAGTTAGTATCCGGTGGTAGATACTCATTGAACCATGTATCAATGGCCGTGCGTAATGCACGTCGTCCGGTGTCACGTAAACCACCACCACCAGTAGGTCTGTTTTCGAAAGAGGCTCTGTTATCATTAGTCGCCGGTGATGTCGCAGCAGTGGTATCAGGTGATGAAGCATTGAAGTTGGGTACTTCATCACCCATTACAACTACCTCAATCTCTCCTGTACTCATTATGAACTGCAAAAACAAAGATATACATAAGTACAAACACAAATAGTTGCATATATTTGTATGTGTAGAGTGAGGGACAAGTTAATGTATATATGTTATCTGTTACAGCTAAGGGTAATTAAAGAGGAAGCCACTGCAGTTACAGCAGAAAGTGAACCAATGTGCATGTGAGCTGGTGCCATGTCAGATTAGTAACAAACAATGTTGAGTTGTCAGCTTCTTAGTAGTTATAGAATTATGTGTGTTAAGCATTATATATATATATATATATATTGTAAACAACAAGACATTTCATTTTCAATATATCAGAACATTTACTTTCTCTCTCTTTTTACACACTTTACACACACTATTAACCGTAGTTATCATTATCAGTCTTTTAACAAATTCAAAAAAAAAAATCTCTGAAGCAAAACAATATTTCGAAATCTAACAACGAAAACTTGAAACATTGAAAAAAAATTAAAGTTGTCTCTAGCTCACCACTGTGGGAAGCTAGAGAGAGAGACTTGAGGGAGAAATTTGAAAATGAAACTGAATAGAACAGAATAAGAAACAAATAAACGGGCGGGAGGTAATTAAGGGAGTTGAGAAGGGCCGGTACTGGTCCCGTTGAGAGCATTCAAAAAGCAGTCCTCAGATTTAATTAGTTGAATTCTCCAACAAGGAACCAATTGAAGAAACGGAATCAGGCTTGATCATCGGAAAAAGGAAAATCCGCTGGCGAGAGGATTTGGAATTGTTGTTGAGGCGATCATATTATCAAAATCCTCATCGGTAGTAACGGAGATCAAAGAGTCGAAGTCTTCATTCGGCAGTTGGTACTTAATACTAAAGCTAGGTGTGCTGTTTAGTAGAAAGACGGTGGTTGAGGTCGGAGAGAGACGATTGATGGTCGATGACGATTATACTGAGTATCACCGCTGATGTAACATAAGGATTTGTCATGAGGACGTGGGACTATGTGACATGAGTCGTAGTTTGGGGAGACTGGTGATGAGTTGACGGACTCGGTGGTCGAGGCGGAGGGGGGCGGAGCAAGTGGTGGCTCCATATATCGGCTATACTGCGAGTACTATTCCTACTATACTACGAGTACTATTTCTAATACAAATCTAAACCGATTTGATATTATTTTTCTATTCATAAAATTACCTGCGTTGGTGAAGGTGAACTCCGGTGTAATGGAATCTTGTGGCAGCTGGTTGGATGTTTATATGCATGTATCCTTTTACCTTACCTTTTGAGTTCAACACTTCATTTAGGTTGAATTGTAAGTGCTAAACGTACAAAATCAATTACAGAAACATCACATCTTTAAAGACGATAACTATATTCTATTTTCCTAAAATATTACATGGTTATATTTACACTTAAGAAATGTGCTCAATTTTTTATAGTAAGAAAACACCTATCAATTATAACTTTATGTAACTTTTTATCACTTTATAATTTATAATAATATTAATATTATTATTAGGGTTTTAATTTTATGTTATGGTTTAAGTTTTATTTGTGTTTTACTCTCTTTGATTTTAATGTTGATTCAGTTTTTTTTAGGGTTTATGTCATAAAGATACTATTTTTTATGTATCTATAAGCAATTAATTGTATAAATTGATTTTGAACTGAAATTGAGATCAAAGCTAGTTTATATTAATTCCGATAGAGAATATTATATTTTGCTTTTTAAAATTATTAATTAATAGTAAAAAATGTAAATGCATGAATCACAATAATATTTATAATACGCACCACGATTTTAGAATATAGATATAACTTCATTTCCTTTTTTAGTTCATCATCTTATTTTAATTCTCTCTATATGCAAAATTAATTAAAGAAACTCTAAATCTATAAAGCCTATAAATATACTCCTAAGTCATTACATGATTGCATTTATATTCATGGAATGCTCAACTTTTTACAGTATGAAATGCTACCAACCAAATTGTAATAATTATTTTATGTAATTTTTAATTACTATATAAGACACTACAATAATGATATTCTAATTTAATTCTTTTTACTAACTTAGTTCTTGAGAAAGCTCCAAACCCCATATATGGGAAGACACCTTTATAGAATAAACTAACAAAAATGTCTTAAATTTGGTATTAAAGAATAGTAATTAGTATTGAGGGATAAGATATATAATAATAAAGTACATAAGATATGAATGTCAAAATCAAGTATACAATCTAAATATTAAATTTATACATATTTATATTTAATATCCATGATGTATAATAAATAAAATTAATTTTTATTCAATCATAAAAAAGAGATATTATTGTAAAATTGAATCTCAACCAAACAATATATAATTTATTAATAAACTTTATTAATTAATATAATTTTTCTAATTCTAACAATAATAAACATAGTATCATTTTATTCATATATTGGTAATTTTTGAATTACTAATATTTATAATTTTATTTTATTAATTAAAAATATTATACCATATTTCAAATAATTATTTAAATAAGTTCATTATTATTAAGAATACGATCTTCAATTTCACAATAATGGATTATTATTTAAAATTTCAATTTCACAATTTTTCTCCTTTTCGAAAAGTAAACAGATTAAGGGCGTGTTTAAGGTTTCATATAAGTTACTTATATGGAACCTCCAACTTATAAGTTACTTATTACGTGTTTGTTAAAAAAGTCATTTGAACTTATAAATAACTTACAAGTTGGATTTTACAAAGTACCTAAATCTAATTTTCAACTTTTAAGTTATATTTGACTTATTTTTTTAAATTAACTTATCAACTTTAAATCATAAGTAATTTATTTTACGATAAACTAAACAACACGTAAAACCATAGTCCAGTCCAAATGCAACATACAAATTATATTAATATATGTCCCTTCGGGGACATCCGATAAATTTGGAACAGAGAATATTAGCATAAAAAAAGTTATATTAATATATCAAATACCAACTAACAACCCAACTATTTAAACAAAAGATTACACATGGGCTTCATTTTCATCAATTCCACCGCCCATTTGATTCTAAATATCATGTTGGTGTTTGGGCTTGTTGATGAATCTGGGCCCAAGCCATATCCTGAAGAAGAACAATAGCAATATTAACTTGATTTAGGGCTTCCAATTCATAGTTCACATAGTTTATCACAAGTTGGCCTCTTCACCCAAACTTACCCATTATTAAACTGATCTTCTACCCTTAATACGTAGATATGAGTATATGACAGTCTAAAGTGTAAGATTATAAAAAATAATCCGGCACAATTTCTAGTGTGTAAGTATAATTTCCAGCAGTACCCTTATTATTATAGATAAAAATATATGTGTTGTATTTAAACAACAATCACCTCACTCTTATTTTATACTCCCTTATATTTTATAATTCGTTTGATTTTTTATATGTATATTTAGGTGCTTTGACTGAATACTAAAATTTATTATTTTTAATTTTTTTTTAAAACTAAAATACAATAATTATAATTTTATTTATAAAAAGATTTAAAATGATATTTTTTAATATCCAATCAAAGCACATAAACATCCGTGTACGCTTACAAAATGTAACAGAGGTAGTGTAATATTCTGGCCATATAAATTTGAATATATTAATTGAGATTAAATTTTATAAATTTGTGCTATTTATTATAATTAAATATTAAAATTTTAAATAATAACTCTTTACTGAATACATTATATAAACGAATATCCTTGTTTATATATTTATGAACTAAAAAGTTAATTTAAAATTTTGAGAAAATAAAAATTGTAATAATTATAAATATTAAATTTACATAATTATAATTTAAGGTATATAGTTTAAATATAGTTTGATATATTTTTGTTGAAATTTTATTTAATATTTAAAACCCAATCATAGTTTATGTTTAACAACTATATCTACATAAATCAATCTATAATAATTTTAGACGTTAAAATAATTATAATAATAAAATATAAACTATTTTTTAAATTTATCTTATATATAATAGAACGTGGGTGTTACGGACTAGAAAATAGATTACCTAATTATTAGATGCTTTTCGATTTTATTTTAATTATTATTTTATAATACATTCAATTTTCGATTTGGTTCTAATTCTTTATTTATATAGATTTGTTTTTGAAATAATTCTTTATTTATATAGATATTCTTTTCATTCGATACCCAATTGAATCATATTTTATAATTTAATTTTAATTCTTAAATATTATAAAAAACGATTCAATTCGATTATCATAATTTTCTTACTTATTTTCAGTTTTTAGATTACCATTTGAACACCCCCCTAATTGGGTTAGGGCTACCGTTCCAGTATACATGTGCAAAATTTAATACCCTACCAACAAACAAATATTATAACTAAGGGACTGTTTATTTTAGCTAATAAGCCACTTATAAACTAATATAAATGTCATAATTAATATTTATTTTAAAGACTTATTAGCCAAAACAAGCAGCTCCTTAGCAAATATGTAATTACTTTGTTCTTAATTGGGTATAGCTTAACCAATACAAATGGGGATATCCCCTATATATAGATGTAGGTATATATATGTACATTATACATTTATAAATCAATCAATGTATATACATATATAACCAGTTAGTTGAAAATATTTAAATATCAGAAGTTTGAAATTTTTTCTTTAAGCAAAATCACATGTAATATCTGAAACGGGACTCTGAGTATCACAGCCAGAGCCGTCCCTGGACCAGGGATACCGGGGCAACCGCCCAGGGCCCATGATGAAGAGGGGCCCAAAATTTAGATTTTTTCTTTATTAGTAGTGTTATACATAAATAATAATGTCTATATATATACTATCTAAAGCCCAAAACTAATATAATAAGTATAGAGAAGATGAGTTTGTCGCTAGCAAAAATGTTGCCAAAGACATTACATTGGACATGGATATAAAGCCCATTTTTCCAATAAAGCGTCGTGCTTTTAGAAAAAAAATACCAATTTGATGAGAATGATTATAATAAAGAAGTAAAATCTGTGGAAGAGTCTTTTAGAGTTTATCTTTTTGCGAGTGGTGGATATTGCTATTACTTCATTACAAAATAGATTTGAGCAATTAAAGAAATTTGAAAGTATTTTTGGGTTCTTGTTTGATTCACAAGCCTTAAAGTCTGTGGGATATGATGAACTTAAAAACCATTGTAGCAATTTGGTAGCTACTTTCACTTATAATGATGTGTCAGATTTCGAATTAGATGCTCTTATACAAGAATTACAAGTGTTGCAAGTTTATTTACCTGATGAGTTAATGTCTGCATATGAGATTCTTGAATTTGTTAGATCCTTGGACTGCTTTCCGAATGTTGCAATTGCTTATCGAATTATGTTATCGGTTCTTGTGACGGTGGCGTCAGCTGAAAGAAGTTTTTCGAAGTTGAAATTACTAAAAAACTATTTACGATCCTCGATGTTACAAAAAAAGTTGAATGGTTTGGCTGTTCTATGTATTGATAAAGAAATGTTGGAGAATTTGATGTCAATACCGTTGTCAACGATTTTACATCGAGAAATGCTGGAAGAAGCATTTTTACCTCATCGTCAATGTAATACAATCGTAGTATTTTGGTATTAATTGATTTTGAAGTTTTATAAGTTTGACTTTATTTTTAATTTATATTAATAAATATTATTATTTATATATTTTTATTTTTATAATTAATAAAAAAAATATTATGGGGCCTTATTTTATTAGTTCGCCCTGGGCCCTCAAAATGCTAGGAACAACCCTGATCCGGAGATGTGTTAGAGTCTAACATTGTATAGAAATATGTATTTATATTTTATATATAGATAATTAAGGGTTGTATTTACTTACACTATGGGATATTGTCGGCCGATTTACATCTCATTTTATAATATTAATTTAATTGAACAACGATTGATATTCATTGTTTGGCCAAGAACGGGCCACGTAATATCCCACTACATAATTATATGATGTGAGTATTTAATTATCTAATAAAAATATTTTATATATTCCTAAATACTTTTTAATTTTCATAAATATAGCAAAAAAATATCTTTGCACCAAATTTTGTATTATTTTATTCTGTATCAGTAGACATCCATTTTGTACATATTTTTCTTAAAAAAATTATTCAATTTTAAAAGGTAATATTTTTTAAGAAAATATTATTCATTTCCCCACCACATTATGTAATGGGATCCAAAATTCATTTTTGTTTTAAAAAATTATCGCTCATCCGCCTCATAATGTAGCAGGAACTAAAAAGTCACATGACATCGTGTGTCAACTTATACTTGTTTGTCTTGGGGTTTATATTTGAACACATTACTCCCCTGCCGCCGTCACTGGTGAAGAACGTATTCAAAGATTGTAATATGGATTGAACGCGATGAAGACCGCCGTCGTAAAGACTATAATCTGAATTGAACACGGTAAAGACCGCCCCGTGACGAAACCTCATCGGAACTAAAACCTCCGTCAAACTTGCTGCCTAATTTGTTGGTCTTTTTTTTATATCACACCCAACAATAATGATTTAAACCGGTGGATATCCCCTTTTATATTATTTAAGCCAACCTCTATTACTACATAATGCAGCGGGGGAGAAATAATCTTGTTACTCAACTAAAATAAATATTAATTTATATTTTATTTCATATTATTCAATTATAATAATTAATTTGTATAATAAATTAATTTTAATATTTTATAAATTCTTATTATTTATAGTTATATTTGAATATTATCTAGAGAAATTAATATTTTAATATTTTATTGCTTTAATAAATAATAACTTCTACTATAATATTATTATGTTGGATTTTATCACACATAAAAATATTTAACAAATTTTTTAAAGAAATTTTATCTGTTATAATTTTTTTTATAGTTTTTCAGTATATTATCTAATTTTAACAAAAAGAAGTTTTTAGTTTAATTTTATCTATAATTATTACTTTGTTATATTTTATTTTTATCACACAATGAAAATATAACTTTATTCATATATTCTACAATAACCTCTAAATCACTATTTCGAATATTAATTTGAATAACTAATTGATAATTAGTATTAATTTACTAATAATGACACCTAATATATTTGACATCTTAAATTAATTTTAAACTGTTTAATTCAATATCCAATACTAACATCTAAATTTAAATTTAAATTAAAATAAATAATTAACGATTATCAATTTATGAAAATTAGTATATTATTATATTTGACAATTTAAACTAATGTCAAATCTTATGATTAAAATTATATCTAACTCCTAAATCATCATAAAATTAAACCAAAATAATTATATTACCTACAGCTACATTTTTTAGTGGGATGGTCGGACTCCAGCTACATTATGTAGTGAGATGGTCCGCTTTACTCTACATTCTGGCGGCGTGAATGATGTGACATACATCAGTTCATCACAGCCATCCAATTCAATAATTCAACGATATAAAATGGGGTGCACCTTGTGTATGGTGTAAATGGACCGGTTTCCATAGTTAATAAGTGAAATTTCATTTTGTTTTATATGTTTTAGAGCAAATCCAATGCTAAATGTATAATGACTATAGCTATTTATATAATTTAGTATTAAAAAGTGGTTTTTGGTTCTCAAATAGAACTTACATTCTAATGCTAAAATGCAAAATACACTATGAAAAGTAATTTTTGGTGCTATAGTACAACTTAAAAAATTATATAATATAAAGTACACTCACATATATTTAGTTCTATATTATAGCTATACTTGGTTCTATATTTAGAACCAACTATCCATTTATTCAATTTTCCATTCAATTAGAGCAAGTCCAATGCATAGCTATATTTAGTCCTATAGCTATATTATAGAATCAAATTTAAAAAATATCACTCCAATGCATAGCTGTAGTTGAATGGAAAATAGAACAAATGGATAATTTGTTCTAAATATATGACCAAATATAGCTATAGCTATAATACATATACAAACATATGTGAGCGTCCTTTATATTATATAATTTCCTAAGTTGTACTATAGCACAAAGATGAAAATTTTATAGCATATCTTATATTTTAGCATTGGAGTGGAAGTTCTATTTTAGCACCAAAAATTAATTTTTAGTGTCAAATTATAGCAATAGTTATAGCTATTTTAGCATTACCATTGGACTTGCTCTTATAGCTATGTATTAGAGTGATATTTTTTCAAATTTGGTTCTATAATATAGCTACATGACTAAAAATAGTTATGCATTGAACTTACTCTTAGAGTGATATTTTTTTAAATTTGGTTCTATAACTAAAAATAGATATGCATTGGACTTGTTCCTAGGTTTTTCAATCTGACTATTGGGTCCAACTGGGTTGTGCTCGTTATGTCCGTCGGATGTTAAGCCCAATGATTTACAAAGCCCAAAAGCTATTTGGAACTGAACTCCCACTAAAGTCAACTCGAATATAATCGAATGCTTTTCTTTGCTTACTAATATATATTACCCGTACCACTTTTGTCCAATAAAATAAATAAGTAAAATATAGAGAACAATAAGCTCGACTCTCCGCCAAACAAAATGATAACAACAGTGCTATATAGTCTAAAAATAGAAAGTGAAAAATTCATTCTGAGTGACGTGGTGAAAAGATATTGTTTATTTAAAGAAAATAAATTACTTGAATTCAGGGTTCATTATTTGAATAAATAAAGAAATGACACGTCAGTCGGACTTTTCTTTCGGACTCCTCTTTCGACTTATCTTTTTCGGACTAATTATCGTTATTGAAATTGAAATGATAATTCATACAACAATGGGACAGCTAAAATGACTTAATACCTCATTAAACAATCAATTTTAGCTTGGACTACGGTTTAGAAGTGGGTTTATCTTAATAATAATAATAATAATAAATTCCGTATGAATAAACAACTGTTGGAACATAAACTATTTGTTCTGAAAAAGTTTGGCAAATATGTCATCTTCCATATTATTCCATATTAATAGAAACACAAATATGTTTTTTTCCGATTTCTTTATGCAATTTCAATCATGGTTAAAAAATCTAAAATTTGAATCATTTTTTATCTAAATTATTTCAATCGTGATTCAACTGTTTATATTATTACTATTTATTTATTTAAATTTGAATATTATTAAAATAATAATTATTTCCTTTTTATTTAATTATTTTATTAGTTTTAAATTTATTTACTATAAATATATACATCTTTATATATTTAAATATAATATATTTTTAAATTTATTTATATTTAAAATTTATGATATAATTAATCTATTAGATATTTTTTAAAAAATTTAATATAATAAAAATATTTACTGATAATTATATTATATTATTTATTATATTTATTTTATTAATATTAAATTTAATATTTTACTTATTAATATTTAAATATAATAATATCATAATCGAGTTGATAAATGTGAGGATCCAAATGGTAGGGGTGAGCAAAACCGAACCGAACCGAAAAATCGAACCGAATTTTATGATTTATTTCGGTTCGGTTCGGTTTTCTTGTTAATTTCGGTTCGGTTATATTTTTTATAAATCGATTTAATTTCGGTTCGGTTCAATTATGTGTATAAAAATTCGGTTAACCGAATAAACCGAAATTATATGAAAATACTAATTACATCGCCTGTGGGCTGTGGGCCTGTGACTGTGTATGAGATTTGTGAACTATATTTGTACTTTTGAGACCAAATGTAAGAATTTATGTGTGGAAGTCAGTACATTTAATTATCCAGAGGTGTTAGAATGTTGTTGAAAATGAATTAAAATGG
>JAUEJK010221264.1:0-10395 GCA_032274865.1 Eryngium alpinum
GCCTAGTACTTTTGGAGGAAGAAAGAAATGGAGAATTCATTATATCACTTAGATGGTCATTTTATTATTTAACAATTATAAAAATTATTATTAATTAAATATAATTAAAAATAGATAATTATTAGATTTTCTAAAATAACTTCCCGAATCCCTTTGATTTGTATCAAGTTTTCAAATAAATTATAAATTTTATTAAATGTATTTATTGAATAATTTTTAACCTTTTTTTTAAAAAAATATAATATTAATAATAATAATTGGACATTAAAAAGAAAAGTAACGGAATAATATATTAATGTGCAGCTGTTTAATTAATTTAGTGCAGCTATGAAATCGATGTGCAATTGGTTATTTTGAGATACAGTAGATATATAGAAGTTGATATTAAATGTAGTTGATATGGAATTGGTGTGCAAGTGATTTGCAGTTGATAAATAAATTGTGTAGTTGATGTGAATTTTAATTTAATTAATAAATATTAAGTCTGCTGTTTTAAAAAGTTATTATTTTTCCCCCTCAATTTGACACTATTTTTTTAAAAAAGAATCTATATTTTTTATTTATTTTTCTAAAATAATTTCTATATAAATAAGTTATTTCTTAAATTTAATATATATATATATATATATATATATATATATATATAATGGATATTATTTTATAGATTATAAAAAAATATAAAAATTTGTATTTTAATTTTATTTTATTATTTACATAATTAAATATAAAAACAAAAGATGAACGACGTGAAAGTGATTACTATTACAAATCGTGATTCTGGTTTTTAATTAATTTTTACCTTTTTTAAATTTAACTAATTATTTTAAATTTAAATCACTAATTAATTTATAATGTAACGATTAAGCGTTCGATAACACCTCCCGCTTGAATTGATGGCCGTTGAATTTTATATCAAACGGTGGAGGATCTATCAATTCTAAAGTTCAGGAACACCTTTCAATCTCTACCGTTGAATTTTAGATCAGACGGTGGAGGATCTATCGGTTCTAGTGTTCGGGAACACCTCCCGATAGAATTGATGGCCGTTGAATTTCAGATCGGACGGTGGAGGATTCATCAATTCTAGCATTCGGCAACACCTCCCGCTAGAATTGATGGCGACAAAAAATGCTAGAATTTATGGCCGTTGAAATTTAGATCAGATGGTGGAGTATCGATCAATTCTAGCGTTCAGCAACACTTCCCGATCTCTACCGTTGAATTTTAGATCGGACGGTTAAGGATGCAAAAAAAGTATGCTTACATTATGGTTTGAACCAAAGTCGTTCCTATCAACTTACCTCCTTCTTACCAGTTAGGCTATGTAGCCATGCTTATATATTTTGAAGCACTTATATTCTACTATGAAAATAGTTAGCGTGAAGATTCAAAAACTCCATTGAACACTCATATGCATACATGTAGGGCCGTGTGGTATACGTAATGGAATCTTTACCACCCAGTCTGTGTCATTCAATTTTAGATCGAATGGTGGAAGATATACCAATTTTAGCATTCGACAACACCTCCCGCTATAATTGATGGCCACAAAAAAGGTATGCTTATGTGGTTCAAACCAAAGTCTTCCTTATCAACTAATCTCCTACTTACGAACTGGGCTATGTAACCATGAGAATATATTTTGAATCACATATATGTGTACCAAGACCATGGTTAGCATGAAAATTCAAAAACTCCATTGAGCACTCATATATATATATATATATATATATATATATATAAAAGACTATTTACGTACACCGCGTGATATATGTAACGGAATATTTACTACCCGATATCTATCTTCAATTTGAGTTCGAACGAAGGATCTATCAATACTAGCATTCGGCAACACCTTCGGCTAGAATTTACGGCGGCCCGATCTCTATCGTTGAATTTGAGATCAAACGGAGGATCTATCAATTCTAGCGTTCGGCAACACCTCCCGCTAGAATTTATGGGGGCCAAAAATGATTATATTTGTGGTTCAAACCAAAGTGTCTCCTATCAACTCCTCATCTTTACGAACTGGGCTATGTAGTCATGCTTATATATTTTGAAGCACTTATATTTGTACTAATAGAATAGTTAGCATGAATAAAATATTCATACCTGCGCACGTTCATTCCTCTCTCAATCCTGAAAAAATCATCTTAAATCTTCTCGAGTCCGTTCATTCCTCTCTCAATCCTAAAAAAATCTTCTTAAATCATCTCGAGTCCATATAGATTTGGTATTGAATTCCTTCATTCCTTGTAGATTTGTCCTCAATTTTTCATGATTTTGGTCCGTTTTCTCCGTTCTTCTTTTGATTTTTTAATTTCGCCAAATTGAAGAGGGGTTTTGCATAAACTTTGACTTTCTCTATGATTTTAGGTGAATAATTAAAGGGTTTCATCTTTGGTTGAGGTGTAGAGATGTTTTGGAGGAAGATTTAGGTGAGAATTTGGGAGTTTTCCGGCGAGTTTTGGTGTGGGTTAGGGTTTTGGCCGTTTGCCGTGAGAGATAGAAGAGAGAGAGTAGTGAGGAAGCTTCTGGTTAAAGTGGGTATTTGTTTTCCAAAAACACAAGTGACCCCTTTGGGTTTGTGTTCATGTGTGTGAGTCTTCACGCTCTTATGATACACCAATGGCTGAGATTTTAATACAAAATTATGATTTATCACAGCCTTTTAATGAAAATTAATCGGACGGCTGCTGCTTGTGGTGATGATCAATGGATATGATTTAATTGTGATGGTGGTCCTTCCCTTATCTCAGCAAAGCCTTTATTATTCAAAATTTAATTTGCTGAAAAAAAATACATTTTTAAAATTTTCTCTCTTTTCCCTACAAAATAAATATTAGTGCACAAGAAATAATAATTTTTATTTATAAATAAAAATATCCTCACTAGGATTTTTAAATGGGAAACCCTGAAAATAAGAAATAATGCCCTTCTAAAAATAAAAAATACGAGAATTAAATATTCTCTAAATAAAATCCTATTGGGCTTGAACCGACAATTCTCTCACGAATTATGTCAAAAACAGTGACGGAGTTTATGTATCCCGAAATCACACTCACAAGAGATGATTAGCAAATCATCAACCAAAAAATCCTAGACTTTAGCAAAAATTAGTCGTAAGTCTTTTTGGATAAATAGAGACGACATACGTCTGAAAAAATAATAATTTAATCAATATATTGAACAACCATATATCCAATTGATTAACGAAAAAAAAACACACTTCCTAGAAACCCATAAATTGACAGAAACCAGTGTCAGTAATTTATTTTGGACAATCCAACATTCCCAGATCTAATCTTAACTTACTAAATCTATCGGAACCTAGGGGTTTTGTGAAAATATCAGCAATATTTAATTCAATCTCAATATGAATCATTTTAATATTGCCTTTATTGACATAATCACGAAGTGATGTCTAATATCAATATGGTTTGATCGAGAATGCAAAACTGGATCTTTACTCAGATCAATAGCACTTGTATTATCATAAAGAATTGAGACGACATCGAAAACAGTATTGTAGTCAGCAAGTGTTTCTTTCATCCACAAGATTTGTGCACAACACTTAGCTACTGCAATATATTATGCTTTAGTTGTTGATATAAATACCGACTTCTGTTTCTTGGAAAACCAAGATACTAGACAACCACCGAGAAATTGACACGTCCTACTTGTACTTTTTTGTCAACTAAGTGACCATCACAATCGGAGTCAGAAAAACACACGAGGTTAAATGGCAATCCTTTTAGATACCATAGACTAAGGTCCATATAGTCCCTTTCAGATATCTAAATATCCAATTTACAGCTGAAAGATGGGACTCTATTGGATTTTCCTGAAATCTTGCACATTTACAAACACTGAACATTAAGTTAGGTCTACTTGTAGTGATGTACAATAAACTGCCAATCATTCCTCGATAGTTCTTAGTATCAATAGGAGACCCAAGTGGGTCAGTAGTTAATTTATCAGACGTGGACATTGGGGTGCTGAAGGGTTTAACTGATTCCAAACAGAATTTCTTAAGCATTTCTTTACGATACTTAGCTTGAGAGGTATGAATTCCATCATCACTCTACCGTATTTGTAATCCTAAGAAGAAATTCAGTTCCCCCATCATGCTCATTTTGAATTATTTGTTCATGCTGTCAGAGAATTCTTTACATAGAGAATTATTCGTAGAACTAAAAATGATATCATGTACGTTAACTTGAATAAGCATGATATTCGTAGAATTACTCTTTGTAAATAGAGTGGTATCAGCTTTTCCCATTGAGAATCATTTTTCAGAACAAGCTCTAGGGGCTTCTTTAAGCCCAAACAAAGCTTTATGCAATTTATACACGGTGTCTGGATGTTCGAAATCTTCGAAGCCAGGAGGTTGTTTTACATAAACCTCTTCTTCTAAAACTCCATTTAGAAAAGCAGATTTCATATCCATTTGGTGTACCTTGAAATTCATGTGACAAGAAAAAGCAATAAACATACGAATTGATTCAATTCGAGCAACAGAAACATATGTTTTATCAAAGTCTATACCTTCCATTTGAGTGCACCCTTCAGCTACGAGGCGATCATATGTTTTCATCATTTTTAGCTAATTCGATATACCTTGAAGGAGCCTTTGATTCATCAAATGAAACATTCATTGATTCTTCAATCAATAGGCATCTTAGATTGAATACTCGATATGCTTTGCTGTTTATTGAGTAACCCACGAAGACACCTTCATCTGATTTCGGATCAAACTTGGTAAGGTAGTCTTTCGTGTTTAGAATATAGCATTTGCTACCAAATACTCAGAAATAGTTGATCTTTGGTGTACGTCCAAAATATTACTCACGGGGAGTCTTTGATATTATTGGACGTAACAACACTCGATAAAGAGTATAGCAAGCAGTAGAAATGGCTTCTGCCCCAAAATATTTAGGCCGCCGAATTTCATTCAGCATGGTTGTCGTCATTTCCAGTAATGTTCGATTCTTTCTTTCAACCACTTCATTTGATTGTGGAGTGTAGGGAGCCGAGAAATTATGAGCAATTCCGTTTTCTTCACAAAAACTGGTATAACCAGAATTGTCAAATTCTCTTCCATGATCAATTCGAATAGAGATTATGGAACTTCCATGTTGATTTTGAACACATTTGCATAAAGCAATAAAAGAGTTGAGAGCGTCAGATTTGACTTTTAAGAACTCAACCCAAGTATACCTTGAATAGTCATCAACTATTACAAGAATATAAACACAACCACCAAGACTTTGAACTGGTACAGGACCTACGAGATCCATGTGTAATAATTCTAGAGGTCTTTTTATGGAGACCACGAATTTGGCTTTGTGGATGGCCTTCACCTGTTTTCCAATCTCACACTCAGAATAAATATGGTCTTTCGAGTAGTTGAGCTTGGGCAAGCCTCTCACATGCTCTTCTGAAGAGATGTGTTTTATCTATTTCATATTGACGTGTCCCAATCTTCTATACCATAGCCATGGATCATCACCAATAGCTGTTAGGTTTGTATGCTTTATGTGAAGATGATGATGTCCTTAGGTGCATTCTAAACAAGAGTTGTTACTTGTATAGTTTACTTGAACTCATTGAATAAAGACCTTGGTACTCAATAGTATACAAGTGTCAAGTTGTAATTAGAATGTTTAGAATAAAGTAGAATTAAGCTATCTGATGTCAAGTCTACATGGTAAAAGCATATGGAAGCCCTAATATACTTCAGCGGTTAAAAGGATCAAGGTTCAAAGTCATACGGGGAAGTATGATTTTATCCCCGGACGGGTATAGAGCTTCATGGGTTAAAGCTTCATACGGGGATAAAGCAACCAAGTGTCAGGGTTTAAAGGTGCAGCAATAAAAAGCATGCCTTGTCTTTTTACTTGGAAAGGAAGCCACATTTTCTATTTCTAAGGTGTCAGAGAATGGTGGAGAACATGTGGTCCAGTCTACACATGGAAAAGAATTGCTTGGACAAATATGGAATGGAAAGATAGGAATGCAAAAGGTCACTGTCAAAGTGGTCCACACCATACGGGGTTATCAACTTCAGGGGATTTCGCAGCTATAGAAATGTCACTGTCAAAGTGGTCCACACCATACGGGGTTATCAACTTCAGGGGATTTCGCAGCTGTCTTCTACTTCATATAAATAGCCATTGTGTAGGTTTCTTTCTGTAATCTTTTATATTATCTTGAGAGAGTTATTGAGAGAAATACAAAGAGAAATATTAGCTCTTAGTTTGTTGAGAGATTTCAATTACATAGCAAGATAGCAGTTCTGATTTGTAATAAGATTAGAGAATTCATGAAGCTTGCTTTGTAATTGTGAGAAGCTCCATTACTTGGCGATTTCGTAGCTGAGAAAGCATTGTTGCTTGTCTCAGAGAAAACTTTCAAAGTTTAATGAAAGTTATACTTTGATATTTCTTCTGTTTATGTTTACTGTTTTCTCTATTTGTTGAATACAGAAGTTGGATTGTTTGTGTTTGTAGGTATAAGGCATAAATTTGTAAAAGTTTGGTTAGTTTTGTATTCACCGCCCTCTACAAAACTATTCTGAACTTATTATTAAATAACAATAACCATAAAGAATATATATTCACAAGTATCCAGATTACAAGTGTAGATATTTCTGTCCTTAGAGCCTTGTAGAATCAATTATCATGTGCTGTCAAGAATTGAACAATAAGATGGAAAGAATTGTACCTTAAATCCGTTATCACATAATTGACTGATTGATAGTAAGTTGTAGTGCAGTCCAGAGACCAGTTGTACATCAGCAATGTTGACATTCTTGTTTAATATTCTTCCCAGTCCAATAACTTTTCCTTTGTCACTATCTCCCAATGTGACATTACCTAATATCTTCTTGATGCCGGTTAGGAGTGATTTTGTGCCAGTCATGTATCGTGAGCATCGGTTGTCCAAGTACCATTTACTTTCCTTAGAGGTGGAAGCAAGAGCCACCTGCTGTTAAGATAAATCATTTTACCCATTTGGTACCCATTTGTTTCTTGGGTCCATTGGGTTAGCCTAGAAATTCCTGTATAACACATTTGACCCTTGACCAACGAATATGGGCATAGGATATTCATTATTAACATCAACTAAACTAGCCCTTGGCATTGTTCTTTGTGGTCTATAGGGGTAGTGTCAAGGTATGAACTCACAAGGTCTTCTTTGATAGTATCGGTGAGGTTGGACTCTTCCAGGGACTCTCATTGGCCTTTGATTGAACCTTGGTTTCACCCTATCAGGTATATTCACTCTTGGTTCTTTTGAAACCCAGACCTGCTTCGCTTTAGACTTACCCTTATTTGTTATATAAGTTGAGACATGATGTCCAACCTTATTGATAGGCACAATAGGATCATAACCAAGACCTCCGCGATCACCATATTGGCTTTGATAGCTAACTATAGTATCAACACTTTGTTGGCTTTTGGTGTATTTATCGACGGTTGCCTTTAGTTCGTCCCTTTCCAAAGTCAAAGAATCAATAATATCATTCAATTTAGAATGAATGCTTAAAGGTTTTGACCTTAGGTCAAGAATTTCCTTCTTTAACACAACATTTTCAACCTTATATGCTGCCAATTTCGTGTTTCCAAGTTTCAGATCCTCGACTTGAATAGTTAAATCAAGTTTGTGCTCGAAATTGAGATTTTCGTCATCTCGTATTTGTCGTTGCACTTCCCTATCAGCAAAAGTCGCTCTTTTGTTTGACACCTTACAAGAAGCATTTCATTTCGAACATTTGCATATAATAATTCATTATGTGCTAAAGTACTACGTTTAATAAGTTCTTCTTTTTCCCATTGGATGATCTCAACATTAGCTATTGCATTTTTGTATTCATTGTTTAATTCACTATTATCATTTTCAAGTTTTTCAATTTTATCAAGTAAATCACATTTATCCTTTTGCATGTCAAGAATTGCATTTCACGCAAATAATCATTTTCCTTAGCCTGAAATACCTGAAAATCTAACATTGCTTGATTCTCCTTTTCTAAGTGTTGAGACCCAGAACTAGGGGTTATTTTCTTGTGTGACATTACCAGTGTTATTGCCATTGCTGAGAATCGTTCATCATTCCAGAACTAAACACATTGATATAAGGTTCATTATAGAGCATGTGCTAAATGGTAACATAAAACAACATTTTGTTCCCAATAATGAACAGATTGCAGATATCTTTACCAAGCCTCTAGATGAAGCTACCTTTACCAAGTTAGTTGGAGAGTTGTGTATGATTAAATTGAGTTCTTAATCCATGAATTTATCTTGTCTAATTGTATGGAATTCACTTGCTTAATGATTTGTAATGCTTTTATTCTGAGAAATGAATGAAATCAATGACTTTTGACGTGTTTTAATTCAATATTATTTTGAATTCTAGTTGTAAAGTGTTTTTAGAAATTTTAAATATGGAAAGGGATAATACTATTTTCCCCTGATCATATATATCGGTGGAAAATAGCAGTTATATTCACACTTGAATAAAATCCATTATGTATTTGAAATTTTTAATCCGAGGTGTTAAAAATAAGCTAAGAAGTTTAATAATCCCAAATAATCTTATTCATGATAAAATCATTCAAAATTTGATTACTTAGAATTACCTTTCATCTTAAATTAGTTATTCCACTGACCTAGTTACAATTTATCCCTGGATAAATTATCCCCGTATGTGGTTAAATATCAGGAGATCGTTTTTTAAAGGGGTAAATATGTACTTAACCGCCAAAATCCACTTAACGGTTCAGATTTAAACTTCAGGGGATTATATATTGAATTTCATTTCATTTTCCCCTTAAGCTAATCTTTGCGAAATCATTCTCAAATTCTCAATTGCAAAAACCTTATTTTCTCAAAGCTCTTACAGAAATCAATGGCTCCTAAAGAAATCCAGAAGATTGATGGTGTGTTCTTCATCTCCACCAATAATTTTTTTTTTGTTATTCCGATAGGTCGACAAGTGTTTTTACCCAATGATGGAGTATCTCATGAACTCTGAGTATGCTGCTACTTGAAGCTTGGACCAACATTGATTTTGAAATTGGTCCAAATGGGGTTGAGATTATTGGGGTAAATTGCTCTATACAAGGAAAAAGTTGTACGATTACTCTTTCTCTTATCAATGATGCTCTCAATTTACCTGGTGATAACTTTTCTTCTGAGAATCTTAGCAACAGTGACTTAATTTCTTTTGTCATCAAAAGGGTTATGAATGTGATAGTAGTAAAGAGTTAAAGTTCAAGGATTTGAAAAGAGATAACTGTAAGAAAGAATTATCTTATCTCTTTTACACAATCACTAGGGTCTTCTCTGGGAAGTGTTCTAATTTTGAAGTCATCACTTCATTTTCTCTAAGGATTGCATTTGCTATGACACCATAATATCTGAGGGTGGTGAGGAAGAGGATAGTGTGCAAAGGAGAAATAAGGGAAAGAAGATGAAGGGGAAAGTACATAAGCGAAGCCCTAAACCAACCACTGTTAAATCCTCCCGAAAGGGTTTAGTAAGTAAAAAAGGCTAAAAACAAATCCCTAACCATATCTTCCCTACAAGATATGGTTATTGAAAAGAATCCCATAGCTAGGACACACTTGAGTGAGGCCACACAAACACAAGCCAAAGATTCACTGGAAACACCATAAGTGGATCCCAAGAGTGTAGCTCTATGTGATGCACAAGTGAGGTTGCATACTACAGTTGTTGATGAATCACCTCCACATCACTCTGTGATTCAGCCCCACTCATCCAATGATTCTCCTATTCTTCCTTTTACTATTCAAACACTTTCTTCAGATGTAATGGAGCAGACACTAGGCCCATTTACATCAAATCCTCAGCCATCTTT
This sequence comes from Eryngium alpinum, assembly GCA_032274865.1. Classification (NCBI taxonomy): domain Eukaryota; kingdom Viridiplantae; phylum Streptophyta; class Magnoliopsida; order Apiales; family Apiaceae; genus Eryngium; species Eryngium alpinum. Next base: position 9,886 of record JAUEJK010221264.1, read on the forward strand.
ATCTACTGAGGAGGCAACTGGACATGAAAGAATGGTTATATATCCTTCTTCTTCGATGCAAAATTCTCCATCTAGAGATCAAACCATTGTGGATCCCATTGAGAAACAGACCATAGAAATTCCTCATCATTTGGAGGATATTTCTCATGTGTCAGGGGAAGAGAGTGTCAATCTAAACATCATAGCCTCCCAAAGCACTTCTCTTTTGCCTCTGGGACATATTGCACTTGGTCCTATTTCTTCTACAGATTTGCCTGTGGTAGATACCTTGATGGGGCTAGCTCATCAAGTGCCACCCTCACCAACTAGGAACCCTATTAAGGATACATTCAGTGAGGAAGAGAGAACAACAATAGGAGAGAAGCATGATCAAAGCCCAGAGAGGATCATGGCAAAAGAGAGTGTGTGAGAAAGAGCTTAGAAGCTCTAGTGAGCTTGGGGAGAGTGAGACCTTAGAAGGTCAAGAAACAGTGAGAAGAGTGAGTATGGATGAGATCCATAAAGAAAATA
>JAUEJK010221372.1:0-10395 GCA_032274865.1 Eryngium alpinum
ATTCTAGAGAACTCTCTATTTTATAAATTTCTAGATGTTTAAAACAATTTATAGAAAAATAAAGATAAAAATTATATCGTATAAGATGTGTAGATTAAATTCTAACTTTAATAGAAAAAGCAACAGTGCATATAGAGAAGAGGAAAAACTTACATGAAGATTTGCAGTTCTATTTGACGATTTAAAGAAAATGAATCGAATAAAACTTTAAATTCTCGAATCGGAAAAAACTTAAAAATTATGAAGATCTCTATATTTTATAAATTCCCAGATATTTGAAATAATTTATAGAAAAATAGAGATAAAAATTATATTTTATAAGATGTGTAGATTAAATTCTAACGTGAAGAGAAAAAGCAAAAGTGCATATAAGAAGAGGACAAATTTACATGAAGATTTGCAGTTCTATATGACGATTTGAAGAAAACGAATCCAAGAAAACTTGAAAATTATGGAGATCTATTAATTTTATAAATTCCTAGATGTTTGAAATAATTTATAGAAAAACAAAGATAAAAACTATATCTTATAAGATCTGTAGATTAAATTCTAACTTGAATAGAAAAAGTAAAAATGAAAAAATAGTGTATAGAATTATATAAGAAAGTACCCAAATATTACCTCAATTAAAAATTATGTTAAATTTTTTAATATTTATTTATTATTTATTATTTTAAAAATAATGAATTACTGACACCAAAAGATCTAAAAAATTATTTATTTACCTATTTATATATAAGTATATATTAACATGAAGTATATAAATAAAATGTAGGCTATGTAGCACTTGTATATTGGATACTTCCGAAGTGAGACAAAAGTAAGTAAAGCGTAACATTTCATTAAAAAAATTATATACATATCCTTTTTCTAAGTATACAAGTTATAAACTATAATTAAATTTTACTCTCTTCTCATTAACTTTCTTTCTATAAATAATAGCAAAAATATATAATTAAATAAAAATTATAATTTTACTTCTTTTCATTTGCTCGGTTTCCTATAGAATCAGTTAAATAAGTCACTATTCCAAAACATTTTTAACATAGAGATGAGAGTGACACTCTTACATAGGGTGGATTAAAATTCGGCTCGATTACGTAAACGAGTCAGAATTCGATCAATAGAACTCGACTCGTTTATGTAATCGAGTCAAGTCAAGTATGCTCGCGAGTAGTTCGAATTCGACTCGAATAGTTTGAACTCGAATAGTTCGAACTCGAAGTTCGAACTCGAATAGTTCGAACTCGACTCGGCTCGACTCGAATTCGACTCAATTTTATATCTAAATTTATGTATTAAATTTTGCTTAGACTTTTTATAATTATCAAAAAATTTAAATAAAATATAATTATTATACATATTATTCAATAAATTTAACTTGCGAAAAACTTCTATATTATATTTATTTTTAAACAAATAACACTTTATACAATTGTAATGTTATAATATACATTAACAGTTAATAAGAATTAGAAAATGAATATTGCACTCTCTTTAGACGTTTACTATTGTCATGATTAATATATAAATATTTTGAATGCAAATAAAATTAAGCAATACGATAAAATAATAATAAAAAATTCTTAAAAAAATAAAAATATTCGAACTCGCTCGGCTCGACTCGATAAATTCGAAAGCAGCTTGAACTTGACTCGACTAATAACCGAATCGAATTCGATCACACATATACCGCTCGATTAAAAATTATATTCGACTCAACTCAAACCCAAACTCAATATACTCAAACGATACTCGACTCGACTCAAATTACGGCAGACTCTTAACCATGTATCCCACTCCGTCCGTCTGGTTTAAAAAGAAAAAAATATGGATTCGTGAAAATAGCAGCAAAATCCACCGTCCATCAGGCTCAGTACGTGAAAATATCTCACACAGCAACACTCTCAGCTGCAGTCGCTAATCGACACAAGTAACGTGTTTGCCGTTGATAAAACTAACACGTGTCCATGTGGTTCGTTTCATCGGGAATTTCACCTAAATAAATAAATATAAATACAAAAAAAATACTCCGTGCTACTGATAACAAGCAGATAAGTATATACCACCAATCACACATCACATCTTCTTCAACTTGCTTCTCTTTGTTCCGATTAATTACTACTCCTAATCCAAATTCTCTCCACATTTCTCCTCTTTCAATTTCTCAGATCTCGATTCTAGGGTTTCCACTTTCTCTCTCTACCGGATATTTTTGAGAGAAATGGTCTTATTTATATAGATATACATATTGTGTATGTATAATAAGCGGAGATGAAGATTCAGTGCAACGTTTGCGAGGAGGCGGAAGCCACCGTGCTGTGCTGCGCAGATGAGGCGGCGCTGTGTTATGCTTGTGATGAGAAGGTACATGCTGCTAATAAGCTCGCAAGCAAGCACCAGAGGGTTTCTCTCTCTAACTCATCTCCTCCCATGCCAAAGTGTGATATTTGTCAGGTCTGTTTCTGGTTTTCTCATTTTAATTTAATTGAATTTTGTATTTAGCTTCAGGTTCATCGCTATTTACTGGTTAATCATATTAATTGATTGGAAATTACTCATATTACGGATTTTAGAGATTTTCCCCAATTTTATGTGAAGTTTATATATTTAGTTTGGATCAAAGATATGTAGATACAAAATTGAAGATGAGAACTGTTTTAGAAAGTTTCATGTCTGATCGGACTCTTGTTAGGGCCAGCTTCAGTAATGTCTGTTCATGTTTTATTGTTGGCTAGCATAATACTTTGATCTAAGATAAACCTGTATTGGATCATCCTCTGTTAGGGCCAGCTCAGAAAATTTATTTATTTTATTCTTTTGGTGTAGCACGGAGAATCTAAGTTAGGTATTAGAAAGGATTAATATTTGCTACCCTCTGGCATTTCAAAGATTTATATAGCATCTTAAATAATCTTAGCACACTTGAAATAATCTCAAGTATTATGAAGCTCCGGTTAGGAGAACTATCAAACCAGATAGTACCTTTTGTCCCATTTGGTTCAATAGCAGAGATGAATAGCTCAGTATAGATTTTATTACAGTCATATATGACACAATATTTTCAGTCACACGCCTCCTTAAATTGTATTGGGAGTTATTGGTTGGAGTTTTTGCTGTTGAAAGTATGTTTGCATTAAGTAATTTTGAAATTGTAACTTATTTTCTCCTTTATGTGCTGTTTGTCCTTAATACTATCTGCCCACTAAAGTAATTTCCTTTCTTGTTTCTGTGCTTTAAACTGTTTCGCTGGCATTGTTCGGAAGTTGCCTTTTCCACACCTTGTTGATTGGAAAAAACTTGCCCCATAATACAGGAAACAGTTGGATATTTCTTCTGTCTAGAGGATCGTGCATTACTATGCAGGAAATGTGATTTCTCCATACACTCGGTAAATAATCATGTTTCAGCACACAAAAGATTTCTGCTTACTGGAGTTATGGTGGGGCTTGAGCCTATTGACCGTAGTGCACCCACTTTGTGTGGGAAGCCAAAGTCCCCTGAGAAGGTAACCGAAGAGGAATCAAGTCCTTTATGCAGAAAGGATGAGAGCAATTCTTCGGGTGTTAAAAACAACAATGGATCATCTATCCAAGTTCCTGGAGGTGGTGACTTTGCACCAACTAAGTTGCCTTTTTCTGGAGGTTCAGACCCTGGAAGCTTTCAACCATGGCAACTAGATGAAATCTTCGGGCTGGGAGATCTCAATCAGAACTATAACTATATAGAGAATGGATTGTCCACGGTAAGGCTGATAAATTTGTATCGTGGATATCTTGCATTCGCTTAGGATATATATCCTTGTTTTATGCACGGGTTTATAAATCTGGGGTAAGAGAGGTTTAGAGGAACTTACAACCAACCCCCTTCCCGCCTACTTCAATGGCTATTCATTTAATGAATATTGCGTTTTAATATTTCTTAATGGATCAGCAACACATTTTGCTGAATGGTCTTTATTGGTTAGTTGTAGCGAGTATATTTCCGTAATACAGCTGCATACACCAGGTTATGAGGTTAACTATGTATTTCCTCTCCATGTTATAATGCTAACAGGCAGATAGCAGTAAGCTTGGAGACTCGGATGGCTCACCTATATTGATGGCAGCTGATTTCGAGGTGGACGGTGATGAGTCCATGGGCCAAGTTCCAGAGATAGCATGGGCGGTGCCAGAGCTCCTATCCCCACCAACAGCTTCAGGACTTTACTGGCCAAACAGCTATGAGCATCGTATGGACAGTGCACCAGCATTTGTTCCTGATGTATGTCACTCACCTATGCAACATCCATATCACCGTCAGTCGACAGGCTCCAATCTTAAACGCAAAAGGCAGTAGTTTGTCCTACAGCTTCCCAATTCCTATGTAAGATTACCACGCATCACCTAGTGGTTTTAGTGATCTACTAGGAGCTTTTCCATAGTTTTTGGTACCCAGTGGTACTTGTCTCTGTAGTAGGTATAGTTTTTGCACCCAGTGGTACTTGTCTCTGTAGTAGGTATAGTTTTTGCACCTCCTATTGCTGTAAGAGTAAGCAGAATGTTTTGATGAGGTAGCCTCTAAGCCAAGGACTTGATAGTACAAACTTGTTTGGTAATATTGATATTAGCCATCAATTGCTACCGGTGCCATCTCAAACCGGCATGGTTTGGCTTTGGCATAAGACCTTGATCAGTAGGAAACAATGTAGGAACCAGCAGTTGCAGTTGCCATAGCTTGGATTGTGGAATGTAATAATAACTGCATATGGCTTTTTGTCCCAAAGTTCACTTTTGATTTCTGCTTTCAGTTTCCATAGATACTCATAAGTATTGATGCTACAAATAGTGGGAAAGCTCTTGCTATCTGAAGTTTTCGTACTAGACTTTTCAGGTCAGGACTATTCAAACATGCTTTTGCCTAAACAATCTAAACTACATGAACATTAATGTGCAACATGCTTATAAATGTCAAATTTACTATTTGGCTAAAGTAGTTAACAAAATGAAAACACCCCGTGTTGGCTGTCTTTGACAAATAAAGAATAGGATAGAGTAACAAAAAGAATTCCCCAAAATTCAAATGAGACGGCCTTGTGATAAGACTGAGTTTCTGCAACTTTTTCCATATCTCATTTTGCGTAAAGGAGGTCAGGAGAGCAGCTAGATGCATAAACCTAGAAATATGTAGGTTGCACTTTTGGAACCAGATTTGCGAAGATGTTCTTACTGAAACTGCAGCATCAATAGTAGAGTTATACAGTTAACACCCAAACATTGATCGGGCCTTGTGTGTGTACATGCAACACTGACGACAATGCCTTGTGTAAATACCAATTTCCTCCAATAAATACATTTGCTGCGAATGCCAATACAATTCCTAATATAAATACCAATTCCTCTATAAATACCATTTGCTGCGAGCGCCAATACGCATACTAGTTAGTTTTGCAGTACAAGTTGCTTGATGAGGACTGCTAAAATGCTTCCAATGGATATGTTGATGACGTTGACAATATCGTTGTTGAGCTGCAAATTAAGGAGTGTGGTCCATCAGAGAGATTGTAGGCCTAATGATTGAGCTGATCGCAACAAATAAGAAAGAAAAGCTCGACTTTCAAAATTATCCGACACGTTCAGAGATTATAGAATATCCTACCCATCTAAATCCTTCCTTTTCTTGGAGTGCGGCACCTATCAAGCTTTCACCAATATTAGCAATCTGGGCAGCTAGTACACATATAAGGGCTTCAGGTGCATTAATCTGGTCTCCCGTATTTTAGAAGGAGATTAAAGAGAAACGAAAAGGAAGTTGTTAGTGTACTAAAGACTACATTGTTCTTTGGAGAAAATATGTTTGCACCTGAGATAAAACTAACAACAGTACTGCACCTGTAACACTTCTTAGTATCAAAATGCATGTTATCTATTGGGTAAAGTATCAAAATAGTCACTGTTCTCACTTTGAGTGTATCATTTTGCATACCGAACTCAAATTGGACTCACTTACTGTACTCATCTCACATGGAGTCTCAATCTAGTCTCTCTCCGTTAATTTTCTGCTAAGTTTAACGTCGATTTGTCATGTGGCCCTTGGGTTACCAAAGTATTATTTTAATAGCGACAACTATATACTATAGAAAGAGCTAATTTTTCATCTATTAGGGCTCTTCGAAACAATTTGCAATGAATCCCTGTATTGGAATCTTCTCTACGATTCTTTCCACAGCCAACTACAGTACAGATTTTTTCCACACCCAACTATAGTCCAGAGTCTTTCGAGCAAAATCCTATGTCTTCTTCTTGAGTAATAAGTGAGTTGTTGTTGTTGCCTAAAATTAAAAGAGCTCAGCTCTGTTTTTGTTCAGGAACATAAAATTTAAGGTGATGACAGTAAATGGTTGGATGAAACAGTGAGTTCTACCTTTTGAGTCTAATCACAACCATGAATTGATCAACATTAGAATAGAAAACACAACAAAGAATATATGCCTAAGTGATCAGTCATGGAGGTAATACTCTTTGAAGTATAGCATACATAAATTAACAATGTATACTCTTTGAAGTATACCTAAATTTACAATGTATTAGTGTATGTGGTTACTGGCCAAAGGTTTAGCACATTGTCAAAGTGTGAATAATTTTCCAAGTCATATTTACCTGTGTCATTTACATCATTTAAATTACAGTCCAATTTACCATGTAGTAAATAAACGTTATATTTGACAGAATATTTAACAGAGAGGGACTGAAGTGAGACCCCACTTGAAATGGGTGTAGTATTTGAGCCCAATATGAGTTGGGTGTGTAAAATGAGACTTTTAAATGAGTTAAGTGACTAATTTGATAACTAACCGTGATTTCCATACGGTTCAGAACTTTATATTTTTATCTAGGCTCTTTAATATGTACTAAAGTTTTCTGTTCCAATTTTAGTTATCTGCATCTCCAACTTATCCCACGTTAAGAGGTCTATTTAAGTTATACAGCAATGTTCACCTGGAGTGCACAAACAAACTTGATTAAGTTACATATAAATGGAATTGCTAGCATTTTACTGAGATCTCACAGGGGCCGTACAAAAAACATACGAAGGCAAAAGATGCAGAAAAAAGTAAAACTGACTGATAAGAAAAGAGACGATGCCATACCTTGCCTAATAAAATACCAGCATAGGCCAGAAGAACTGAAGCTAGAAGTCCAGCAAAGGTTCCCTCAACACTGACTGCTCCTTCTGTTCCCCTTGGAACTGCCTTGAAAGTTGTTACCAAGTATCTACATCAGCAACAATAATATTTAGGTTGCATTTGTTGACTTGAATGGAATAACGGAAGAATGAAATGAAAAATATATAAAGGAAATCAGGAGAAAATACAAGGTCGCAAGGATGATAGTGAAAAATATGGAGATTTACAAATTTTTATGATAAGATTTGTGAAGAAAATAATGAGAAGAATAAATGCTCATTCATTGTGAAACGTGAAGGAGTTCTAGTTTAACTACAAGATAATAGAATGAATAAAGGAATGAACATTAATACATACATGCTAAAAATTTAGTTCAAATCTCATTTCATTCTCCTTTTATTCCATTCAAGCCAACCAAACACAATCGACAGAACGTCGGACAATGATGACCTACCAGCTAAAATTGAGTGTCACAAGCATAAGATGAATTTTCAGTTTCTTTTAAAGATAATAATTTTTAAGTTAAATTGAAGCTAAAGATGTATTTGCCAAGCTTGTACAACGAGTCATGCTTTCGGTATCCAAATCTAATCCGAAAAGGGTTTGCATAAATAATAGATGCCATATCACAGCAGTCATTGATGTGCACAATTGAATAGCCGGATAGACAAACAATTTTGTTGCAAGACATATTCAGAGGGAGATAAGTAGTCCCATATATAAGAGAAGTTTCGACCCAAGAAACAGGTTATGCGGCCATTATAGTCCCTTAGAGCTGGGTAACTTTAATTAAAGGGACACAATAGTCATGAGATCTTGCAAATGCAAGATTGTCCCGAATGAGATCCTTACTTACGTTGTTGTCCCATATGCCTTCCCTATTTCGCTTGAGGCAGTATCACTCAACTTAGTACAGAAACTAGCAACCAAACCAAGTTCCCATAGCCGACATGATGCAGTCCCTCCAATTCCATAAATTGAAAGCAGCGCAAAAACACAACCAGCTGCACCGGAACCTATCACACTTCCTGGTCCTCTCCTTCCTTTTCTCTTCTCAGCAACCCCTTGGGCTTCCTTCTGGGCCATTTTAACCTTTGTTACTGCTGTGCCCTAACATTAACAATAAGGAATGACCTAGTAGTAGTTAGTAAGAAGACATAATTAAATTCGCTAGAAGCTAGACAAACGAGTAATCATGCAAGTTTCTTTCATTTTGTGATAGACAAAAGTCGTTCCATTAACTTCTGATGCTTCACAGTTTAGATTTTGGGGGAAACCTCAAGAAGTAACTGGTGGTAAGAATCAAGCATGCTAGAGAAATCTTAAGATGAATATAACATTATAGTTGAATGAACTATATGTTTAAGGAACCTAAACTTCTCAAACCATGTACGCATATCATTAATGTACCAATGAAATCGCTTTACTAGTAGCAGAATCACAATAACAACGAAAGGTAAAGTTATAAGCTTAAGCCGGAATATAATGACATTAACAATCATATTAATTCAGAGAATATTTCACAAATATGACAATGCTGGATCTCAACTTACAAGAACAAAATAGGCAGCGACAAGAAGAAAACCAGAGGAGCCAAAAGCACGCCAAGTGAGTGAACCAAGCAAGAAAGCTGCTGCAATTCCCGAGACAGACAACCCAGAAACAAGAATTGGAGAACCCAAAACGAATATGGTTAAATTGCTAAAGAGAGAAGATTGCCAGGTGGGTGGTGAAGTTTGGACCAATTCTATTGCTGACTGAACAAATCTCGTATCAATGTTACCAACTGCTGGAGCCCTATCAAAACGAATTGCCCTTTTGGAACTGCTAGGGTTTGAATTTGAGTTGAGAAAAGATAGAAATTTGAGTTTGGGTAAATTTGGTATTGAGGGTTTAGATCTGGGAAATTGGAGGAGAGGTGAGTTTGTTGAAGTCATAGTTGACAATTGGGTTGCCATCTCTTTGTGATTCCTAAACGTAAGGCAAAGAACATATACATATACTGATATGATACTTATATATTAAAATTTTCAAGACAAAGGGAATCCGTGTTTCATTCTCTATTATTCAATGACTGTGATTGTTTACATATTTTAATTGGGCGAATCTTGGTCCAGGCCACTGCACTTGTGCCTCTCGATCCCGTTGGTGTTCCGCAATTCCAATGTATACTAGTGAGTACATTTAATCCCGTTTTACTTTAAACATTTCACAATTTCGTCATCTGGCCTTCTGGATTTGAGATCAATTTTTTTTTATTTTTTTTTTGTGAATGTTAAGTTGCTGTGAATTTTGCATAAATCTTTTTTACCTTTTCTCTTGCAACACATTAGTTAGCTTGTATCGGTGATGATTGTTATAGGGCATTGGTTATAAAGATTCGAAATTGGTTGAGAGTGAGGCAGGGAGAAAGTGTCTATATAGGTTATTTAAGTATTAGACTGTACTTGGTCCAATTTGCACCAAAAATCTGGAAATCAGGATGGATTTATCTTAACTTTCGGATGCTCGACTGAGTCTAGGACTATCAGTGGATTTCTGAGTTTGAACCATATACTTTAGGACAAGGTAGTCTTTTGTTTTAGAATTGAGTACAATAACTTTTTATGCAATAATGATGACAATTGCTGGCAGAGACCAGTAATGGGAGTCGATGAGCGAAGAAGCAGATTACGTTCGATACTACTATACCTCGATCATTTGCTCAAATTGGCAACCAAAACATGTTACCACTAGGCTGGATAGGTGTATGCTTTGACAAACATTTGCATCCTATGAAAATCAGTTTAGACCATCAATTAGTGAGTGGTGACTAGTTAAGATATTTCCACCTACACTAGTTCAAATGAGTTTCAGTGTCACTTATTTCTTTCGTGAAGGTAAAAGATAGATTTCGTAAATCATTATGTTCACAATTTTTTTAAAACTGTCTCTGTCAGTGGTGGAGTTGAGTATAGGATTGTCTGAATTGTGGAGTATGGAAACTAATTTTGGACAGGAGAATGTGATGTACCTTCAGTTTCTAGAGACGTGAGTTCCATGTTTTGATGCCAACAGGTAAAAATTATCTTCGGTTATGCGCACCCGACAAAAAGGGTCTCGGTTAGTGAATGAGGAGTCAAAAATTGTACAGGAGGCATGCAGGAAGACCATGCGGTATCACAATGGAAACATTCGATCAACTCCAACAAAGGATTCCCGAAAGAATTATTAAACATGCAGTTCATGGG
>JAUEJK010221482.1:0-10394 GCA_032274865.1 Eryngium alpinum
TAAACTTTTTTATATATATTTAAATTTATATTATATATTAATTATTCATAATTATATAAATATATATATATATATATATATATATATATATATATATATTACTAAGGAAACAATAAACAATCATACGTTTAAAACTTCTCTGATGTATTTTAAATCAATTAACTCCTAATGCATGACTGAACTAAACATTGACAAAAGACGTACTATATCCCTAAACTATATACACTATCTATACTAAATAGGATCCATTTTATTTGATGACCAGCTTTAATCTAGTTTAGTTGAGTCATGCGTTAGGAGTTAATTGATGGGTATAACCGACCCATACCTGCCAATCCATCAAGTTTATAAAATTTTCCGAAAACTAACATGATCGAGCTCACTTCAAACCAAACGAAACTGATCTCATCAATAAATTCATATAGTCATCAGATAAAACTAGAATTCCCAATCAAACCTACACCTAATCATCATCATCGATCATGTTGCATCAATACTAACATAGTTGTGTATGATACCTTTTGAATTCCATTGCCACTCAGCATACCTTCTTTACAATAGTCTCATCAATTCTCTTTCATGGTAATGTCTTCTCTCTGTCGTAGTTGCATCAATTCTCTCTTTCATGGAATTGTTTATCTCACATTATTTTTTTGTTATCTGCAATATCTTAATCCCCAAATTATATTATAATAATAACTCGATTACACAATTGTTCTTTAACGGAAGAGTGTGTGAAGGGATTTCATTAGCTTCATGTAGATAAGATTGCATCACACAATACCGGTAAAGAGATAGAGATAAAAAAATATTGAAAATAAATAGTTGTTTCGAAGGGTTATAAGTCGCAGTTGTAGATAAATTTGTGATACTGTTTCTTGAAAATTGCTTTTATAGTTCAATATCCTTACACATCACCATCTGAAAGTAAAGTTAAGAATGGTTTGGGAGAGAGACTATTTTGGTATTTAGGGTGGAAAAAAAATTAAGTACAAAAACTGCAGAATTGCTAATCATATTCCGTCAGTGTTTTGCATTTGTAACATTCCATCCTATTAAGTACTAGCATAGTTGTACAGACTTATTGCAAATCCAGTCTCCACTTTTCTGGAACTGCATTATCATATACATACCCTTATGATCCCATCATGTCAGCCCCATACCATAAAAATCTTCTTTAGATGCACCGCATTTGAAGCAGTTTATTCGGCTAGCACAGTTATATGCTCCAAAGTTCATGACAATGCAGTACCAGTCCCCAGCTTAAATCTCTTCTATATTGACCCCATATGATGATATATCAGGATCACCACCAAAGTTAGGGAACCTCAACCTACAGCGTTGGCAAAATCTCGTTGTTCCCTTTATCTTAATTTTGTAGTTGTTATAAATTGTATAACCTCACTATTTAGGTCCTGCTGAATGCCGGTTAACCCAAGGAAGCCTTCCTTTTTGCCAATAAGAAATCTAACTCAAAATACTTTACAAAGCCCCTTTCATCAGATATATATGTTTCTTTCCCCCTTCAATTCTTGCTCTATTATTTGAGAGCCAATTTGAAATCTTTGGATTTTAAGAATTTTCAAAGGTTAAAGTAACTATTTTTTATGGTTTTAATCCCTTTTCTTCTTCACTTTATCAGGCTTAAGTTGATTGGTTTATTGTCTATGGTGGATTCTAACCATTACCGATGGTTAAAAATAAATATTTGTAACATATTCATGTTATTGTATTAATTTATTTTCTTCTTCAGCATCATGTTATAGTTGATTGATTTTTTAGCTTCCAATTATTTGGATTATCTAATGGACCGTTACTCGTCAGGTAATAGTCATTGTACCCGTTTTAAATAGCTTAGTTTAATTATTATTATGTCTTAATCTTTATCAATAACCTTTGTATATATTTCACTCTATGTCCAGTTAATAAATGTCCGTTCGATGGTTCTGTTTCACCATCTTCCAATCCAAGTATGCATCTCTACATTAAGTAATAACAAATGTTTTGACTATTTTGTTATCTTTACCTTTCATTATTGATGTTGTTTATTTTAGGCACCAAAAGGAAAAATAAGTAAGGTCTTGTAAGAAATATGAGGTTGTCTATAAATCTCCAGTATCGCTATTTTCAAACAATTTTCCATTGAGATAATCCAATTCTAACAAAGCATCTGTGTGAACAAGATGTGATTTAAGGTACAAATAATCCCGAAATGATAGTATTTTATTAAGTAATCAATACTTGTTCATACATGGCGGGAGATGAGTATTCGTAGCTAGTTATTACAAAATTGGGGATCCCCTTGATGGGGAAATGAGGTTCCCTTTTATAGGCTTTTCTCCAAACCCTAAGCCACATGGCATAATTCTATTCGTTCCCTTGGGGAATACTCCAAGTCTCCCATGTGCACACCTAATGGGCTGGATAGCCTTCTGGACTTGCCACCTTCATTGATGGGTTGGGCCCTCCTTATTTATATTCTAGGTCCAACATAAGCCCCCTGAAAAGTCCAAGTGGTGCTTTAGAGCACTTAAGCCTCCATTAGAAGATTGGACTTGCGAAAGAATTGGGCCTGCAATTGAATGTAGAAAATCCTGGTCCAATGAAGCAAAAAACCTACCTAAACGTATGCATCCCATTTCCTCGATTTGTGCGACCTAGAAATTTGAAAAGACAAGTCTATATACACATACCTTATACTGCTTCATTTCCATTTTCTCTTCACTTGTTTTCTCTTTCATCAGTGCTGAAGGCTTCCTTTTGTTGTTGCTTCGATCCTTTCTCAGGTTTTTTGACGCCCATCCATTGCTTTAATTTTTGTGACAAGTACATTTTTCCTCTTTTTTTTTGTCCCTTGGTTTTGCCGTATTTTCTTTATATTGATAGATTTAGGGTTTTAATGGTTGAAGTAACTAGTTTTGCTAATTCTTTGATTTCGTTTTAGTGGATGAAGATAAGGGTTTGAGTTTGGATAAGGAGATGTTAATGGGAGGGTCCGATGATTCAGGTCTTAAGGGTGAGGAAGGGAGTTCGACAGTCTTAGAGCTCCATGACCCAACCCTTTTGGGTTATTTGGTCAACGGGAAAGATGAGCCTGAGGCAGAAGAGTTTCCTTTATCGCCTAGGGCAAGAACGGAGAGATCTAGGGCTGTTGATGAGGCCATGAGAATAGGATTGGAGTTGTTGTTAGATAAAGGTTCAAATTATGAGAGTTATTACTTGAATAACCCTCCTGAAATTTGGAAAATTAGGTCTCGTTGTTCAAGTCCAGATTATTACCGCTATAGGATTCCTAGGGCTGATGAACGGTTGTGGATGATGCCGATCTACGGGCATCATGCTATACCTATGCTTTATTTTGATTTAGGGCTGCACCTACCAATGCATCCTTTTCATTTAGAGGTCTATGAGGCGTTAGGGTGCGGTTGGGGCAAATTGGCTTGAATTCTTTTTTACATGTTAGTAGGCTCATAGCCCGGTGTTATGAATTAGAGCTATATCCCAGTCTTGCTTTTTTTATTTTCAATATACGATGTTAGGAGAATCGGGGTGAACGAGGGCATTTACCTATACCTGAGGAAAGGAAAGACGCATTTGGTAGCTACTCCTGATTCTAACCCTCAGTGGAATGAGAAGTATGTCTTTATGGGAGGAAATGACCTGGATTACCTGCCCTGGTGGAGAGGTGTTTCCCCAGCTAAATTGAAAGATTTAAATAGAATGGAAAAAATTTCTAATTCTGCTCTAGGAGGGTTTCTTATAGTCGAGCCCTTTTATAAAAGTACTAAGTTTGCTAACGCCAAGTTTTTAAATAGTGATCAACGTAAGGCTAGTTTATTCTATTAGATTTTTATATGTATTATTTTTCCTAATATTTCAACTAACTACTTAGATGAATTTGAGTAGTTGGAGGTGATACTCTGCATCAGCTCTTAGCTCGAGGTGTCACAATGCCTTCAGACGCATTATTGGATTGGCTTTTAAAGAAGAAAAAGTTTGGAGTTAAATCTTCTGTAGGAGAAGGGAAGAGAAGCTCCAGGGGCTAATTTCTCTGAGCCCCTATTAGCTATAATGGCGGATCGTAGGCCTACTCCGAGAGCTGGATCTTTAAGCTCTAAGGCTGCGAGTATGAGTGTCAGGTCCTAAGGGAGCTCGAGAAAATGAGGTAGTGATAGTTTGTTAGTTGGTGATTCGACAAAGAAGGATAAGGTCGTTGAACCAAGGCTTGTTGAAGAAGCTAGAGGTGACAGCTTGACAATTGTTATAAAAGATTTTGAGCACTGACACTTATGCGATAAGGCTCATCTCCATGCGTTGGAGATTTTTACTCGCCCGCAGGACAATAAGGGGTATGCTGAAGCTTCTTCAGAGCAAAAAGTGTCTCATTTGAAGAAGAGAGCTGGAATGGTGAGTTCCACCCTCAGTTATTTTTGTTGTGCTTAATTTTTCTTTTCCTTAGGGTTATTTATTTGTGAAATGAGTTGTTATCCTATCTGTGATATGCAGTTCATGTGTGATGTTATGATGATGGTTGAGGAATATGAGGACCTTGGGAGGGCTCATGCCCTCTTGCGGGATAAGAAGAAGCAAGTGGAAGGTCGGGTTAAAGAGCTAAAGAAAAGGGCTTATGCTGCTGAAAAACAGCAGCATCAGGTGGAGATTGAAAAAGAATAGTGGAAGCAGAAGGCTGGGACCACTGAAAATGCCTATGTCCCCGTTTCTCATTTATTGAGGTCTGCTAAGGAGGAAGTCGATTGCTTAAAAGGAGCATTATCTCAGGCCGAGCTGAAAGTGGAGGCTACGAATAAAGCTCGCCTTGACATAATATTGGAGCATTCCCAGGAGGTCATGCGCCTTGAAGATCAGGTCGAGAAAGCTTTGGATGAGGCTAAGTCTGCTTGGCAAGAGGCTTATCAAGCTTATTTTGATGAGTTTGTTGCAGGTGAAGCTGACCCTGCCGGTAAGACCTATGAGGAATACAAGCTGAAATTGGAAGTTGATAGAGCTGCAGGGAAGAGCTCTACAAGGGCTGAAGAAGCAAGTCCTGGTACAGGTCTAGTGGTAGTTGAAGCGAGTCCTCGTACAGCTCAGTTCATAATGCTAAAGGAGGAGAGGATGCTGCTGGGGTGGAGAAGTCGGTTGAACAAGACTCGACTTTGGGTAGTGCAGCTGAAGCAGCTATAGGTAATACAGGCAGAGCTCTAGTAGTGTTTAACGGGAATTAAAAGGAAAAGACTGAGGTTGGTAAGACCTCTTGAGCTCCATCCTGGGGTGTTTAGTGTGTTACTTTTTATGTTGGAAGACTGTTAATTATATTTCTGTGTTAGAGTTCGTAATATGTGATGGGGTATTATTGGGCGGTTTGCAATCAATATTTTCGTTGCTGTAGATATTTGAAAATTCGTCGTGACATTAGTCACTGGTACCTTGGTGGATGTTAAACTAGACTACTTGTTATGCTTTAGGATTTATTTTGAAATTTTTGTTTTATAATGGGAGAGCTTTGGACTTGGTTTTAATTTTATTGTTGCTTTTATTTGAAATCTTGATGTTTTGAGAGCTTTTTTACTTTTGTAATAGATGATGGAAGGTATCCATTTATTTTAAGAACTCGTGTGTAAGGACCTTAAAAATGAATGTAATATTCTATGAGATGTATTCAGTACTGTTTTATTTTGAAGGAGGTTTTTCGTTTGTAAGGTAACAGTATTTGTGGATGTAAAAGGGCTCTTGATGTGGCTGCCTCTGCCTTGGAGGAGGCTTATCAAGCCTATTTCGACCGATTTGTGACGGATGGGGTTAACCCTGCTAGAAAGACTTATTAAGAATACAAATTGGAGCTTCAGGCCACAAGGGCATCGGAAGAGAGCTGTGAGAGAGTAAGGGAGGAGCCTATTAGAGCTGATCTTCCCGTGATTGGGGCTGGAGAAATTGAAGGTAGCAAAGGAGCTGAGGATGTTGTGCCTCCCATGCGGGGAAGTCATGTCGTGGGATGACAAAGAAATATATTGATGAGAGCCCGGTTTTAGTTGAGTCTGATGAGTCTATTACAGCATTAAATGAGCATGATAAATCTGCTGGAGAGAAGGATATTGGAGCTAGAGGGGAAGTGAAGGCTGATGGAAATGTGCCTTGAGCGCTACTAAGGCTGGAACCTTCTAAATTTTGGGTATAGGACCGTTTATTTTGGTATTTGGTTTAAACTTGCTGCGAATCTGGGCCTTGTGTTTTTTATTAAGTTTAATGCTATTGTTTTTGTGTGAAAACATCTTTGTTTGTGGAAGCCAGTCGTTTTCATTCTGCAAAGTATATTTTGATTTCTAAAGTTGTATTATTTATTGTCACATCTTTGATAGATAATAGTGATTTGAATATTTATAAAGACTTTAGTGATAAAGATATCTTTAAATATTGTATATCAATTAAAGATGTTGTGTGAATTGGAGAACTGACAGTCTTAAAGTATGTATTTGTCCAAAAGATAGTTGAGGAAATTTTTAAACTAATTTTACAAATGATAAGTGTTCGTTAGAAAGAATCCCAATAAATTAAGAAATGTACACTACACATAGATATGATGGGAATTTGATTACATAAAGAGTGTGGGAAAAGATGTGGTTTCTAAGCATAGCTTTGAGAATGCATATAATGTATGCATAAGATGAAGTTTTAACCTCATGATCATAAACTAAGCATGAAAATATTAAAAATAAGTTAAAGTTTGTGGTTCTCAAAACGCAACTGGTAAATGCATACAAAGTATATGTAAGATAGGCTTAAGCTCAAGGTAATAAATTAGACAAGGGAATATGTTAAAGTTTTTCCGATGCTCAAAAAGTAGCATTTTTTTGTCACTGGTAATGTTCCTTGAGGTGGAGAGTAATCCAAGCGATTTAGTGGGCTTTCCATTGAGCTTTGCCAGCTTGTGAGTGCCTGGTCCTTAGACCTGGACCATTTTGCATGGACCCTCCCATGGAGCAGTGAGCTCGTCACCTTGGGTTGGCTGGGAAGCTGACGCTTCTTTTAGGACTAGGTTGTTGACCTGGAATTTCCTTAGGATGACTTTTGAGTTAAGGAAGTTGGCCACTTCCTTATGGTAGCGTTCGAGTTTAGGGCTGGCTTGGTCTCGAACCTCCTTAAGCATGTCTTTGCTATTTTTGAGCTCTTCTTTACTGAGGATTAGATTGAAGCATTCAATTATGAGAGAGCTTAGAGTGATTTCAGCGTGAAGCATAGCATTAGTGTCGTGAGCTATTTTATATGGGGTTTTCCCAGTGGAAGATATGAGTGTATCTTGATTAGAGCTCATTATTGAGAATGAGCATTCAGCCATAAGTCCTGCGAATGAAGGAGCTTTGATTACCTTCTGAGGAGCTCGATAGAGAATTGCCCAGGCTGTAAAGCCCAGGCTGCCAACTGGCCTATCAGGTTAGGTCTGTGTATTTGCCTCTTTATGGGTTGGGATTAAAGACCAACCATCACTTTTCCATAGTATACTTGTTTTTGAATTCCCTGCTCTTAGAGAATTAGAGTTTATGTGCCTTTTGTTAAGATCTGAATTGTTTTGAAGCTTCTTGGAGATGGCATGGTCTGAATAGCTTTAATGTGTTTAGGGTCAGTATTAATCCCTTGCTCCGTGATAACATGTCCTAAGGAGCTTCCAGAAGGCAGGCTGAAGGTGTATTTAGTTAGATTTAGCCTGGCGTTGTTATTCTGGATTTCTTCAAAGCTCTCGTGGAGGTCTAAGAGGTAATCTGCTGGGACTTTGGACTCAATTATCAAGCCATCGGGATAGACCTCTGTGTCATGGTTTACTTGAGGTTTGAACATTCTGTCCATCGTTTGCTGAAACCTAGCCCCACCATTAGCGAGCCCAAAAGGCATGACCTTAGAGGCAATGATAGCATCAGCGTTAATGAGCCCAAAGGGCATGACCGTAACAGTATGGAGTTGGTCTATGCTTGGGAGAGGACAGAAATCCTTTGGGAGGGCCTTATTCAGGTCTGAATAATTAATGTCAATCCTCCCCTTGCCACTGTCTTTCTTGTTCGGTACAATGTTAGCAATCCCATCTGGGTATTTGACTTTTGCAATGAGATCAACCTCCGGGAGCCTATCGAGCTCTGCGATGATGGCCTGCTATTTTTCTGGGTCAAAATGCCTCTTTTTTTTGTTGTACTGAATTAGCTTTAGAGCTGACATCAAGTCTACGATGGGCGGGGGACTCAGGTATACTTGGGATGTCCTGGGGAGGTCTAGCGAATATATCAGCAGACCTCTTTAATAGCTGGGTCTGGCCATTCCATAACGCCTCGACCAGACATGTCCCAAATTTCACTATTCCATCAGGTCTTACTGGGCTCGAAATCACATCTTGTGTGCTACCAACGGGAGCAAACTCCGAAGATTTTTCTTGGTCAAGAAAGTTGTTTGGATTAATTTCACTAATCATCATTATTTGTGGGTATGAATGACCTAATGGCCATGGCTCTTTTTCTTTACCTTAGGCAGGATTGTTATCAAGTAGCACTGGCAGGCTACTGCCTGCTCACCTCTAATTTCACCCACACCAAAGTCAGTTGGGAATTTCATTTTTAAGTGTTTGATGGATGTGATAGCTCGAAGAGCTGTTAGTGTGGTGATAGCTCGAAGAGTTATTAATGTGGTTCGCCCAAGAATAGCATTGTAGTTAGAGGGAGCATTAATGACATGAAACCTGACAGTCTTCCAGGTCTATTGGGGGCAGTGCCGAAGAGCACTGGGAGGCTGATGAGGCCTGCAATGGGCACAAAAGCTCATGTGAAGCTGTATAGGTGTGATTCACTTGATATTTCCATTCTGTGATCGCCAAGTTCATCCTATCACAGGCTCCTTTATACATGATGTCAATGGAGCTCCCGTTGTCAATCATGATTTTTTGAACAATGTTATTGGCAATCTTTGTAGTGAAGACTAGGGCGTCTTGGTGGTCCTCAACGAGGTCGGGGTGAATGTCATCATCCGAAAAAGAAATGACTAGACCTGGGGCAGCTCTTGGTTTCTTGGCAGGTCTAACATTGACGTTAGCCACTTATCTGACATAATTTTTCTTAGCGTTATTTGAGGATCCACCTGCTGCATGGCCTCCAAAGATTGTTTCTACAAGCTGACTGCCAGGAAAGGGGAATGGAGCCTTAGGAGCTGGAGCTTGGTACCCCATACTTAAATCTTTACTCGTCCTCGAGTAACTAAAAAAATAAAAAAATAAAGCCACTAATGTAGGGAACACGATTGCATTAAGCTATGCAACTAGCCGTTAAACCCCTAGGCAGCCCTAGTAGGACGAGTTGTCTCTCGTGAGGGTTTATAGTGAATCTACCCACAAAATTCCCACATGTTACTATTTTTGAGATTGCCAAGCCTTAAATAAGAAAATTTGTCATAGTACACCACATATATAAATTTCACCACACAATATTCTTCGCAAGTCATCTTGAAACCTAAAACATAGTATATCACTTTACTTTACACACAAGTCGCAATATAAAAACTCAAATATGCAGACATAGTCCTAATATGACAAAATTCAGCTAGTCCGCACACTACAATCTCATTCACCAAGTAATCATGCTTTAGATAAAAAGAATACCTCCCCATTCGCTCACACTACAAGAAATAGCAATAAACTTGACAGGATAAAAATGACGATAAATAAATATGACAAAAAATTGTCAATTTTAAAAAATATATTATAATAATGACGGACTAAATACAACGGATTAATAAAAGTGACAAATATGTCGAATTTATTAATACTAAAATATATAAAAATGACAAATATGTTATTTTTATATTCAAGAATTTATAAACTCGACAAACTTGTTATATTTATATGTAACATAATTCAAAGTCTTTGGCGGTAAATTTTCCCTCCAATTTATAAAATTAACAAAATTTATAAAATTGACGAGTTTGGATAAAATTATATTTTAGCTTATTTGTTTAACATATTTTTATAATTATATAATTATCTTATATTAATTAAGACTAATAATGTTTTACCTTTGCAGTATCGTAGAAAGTGTTTGTAAGAAGACGCTCAAAGCAATAACCCGAGCTCACTGGCCTAGTACTGTTGTGGATCGAAGAGGCAACCATAATCCTGAATTTCTTTCCCACGTTACTAGTGAATTTCGTGTATGTAATCTTTTTAATTTTTTCATTTAAATTATGAATTATACTTACAAATATATGCATTTAATTATCAAAGAAAAGCTATAATTCTATTTAGCATTGATAGACGTCTATGACACGAGTTGTTTGTACCATATTTATAGGATTATTATAACTATGGAGATATATCTGCCGAGGAGGCGGACAAGATTGTCAAGAAACATGTTGTTAGTAATTTAAGG